>JASAMX010004086.1:0-77211 GCA_030248175.1 Microlaimidae sp. YZB2_3 | reverse complement strand
TACACAAATTTTAAAGGGTTTTTTAAAATTATATTAAAATCAGTGTTTTAGCTGCTACTACTGGGCCTTCCAATGGCTTCTCAAGCAAATCTAAATATTACATTTAGGTTTCATTTTTAAACCTTTTGGGTATAATCAACTGCATTTTTAGGTTTTTGTGAATTAAATTAAATAAGTGAAAAATGTTATTTTATTTTGGTATTTTTTTATTATAGGATAATGATTTTGTATACAGCAGAATTTATGATGTTAAGAAAAATAAAAAACGTGTGGAAAAAACAGAATTCACTCAGTGTGGTTCAAAGTTAGTTGTTTTCTGACATATTTGGATCATACAATTAAATAACAAAACACATAACATCTTTGTTTATATGATTAAATAATGTTTATTTTCTGATTTTAAGCATTTTATAGAGCTGATATTGGGTATGAAAAATTTAATAGACAATCAACTTCTCATGGTCCCATATCCAGAATGAATTGTGAAAAAACAAGTGATTTATTAAAAAAATCAACATGTTGCCAGTTGTTCTGTTGACAAGTACATTTATCGCTCACAGATGGCTGGACCAGATTGCTATTACCGTTGGCAGGGACCATAAATTTGACTTTGCAAAAATTTTTATTTAATAAAATATGAGTTTGCAAGTATTTTGATATTTTAATGACTTATGTAATTATTGTTATAATTGATTTCTTGTAAATTTTCTGGTAATTCTTCATGAAAAAATTATCTACCACTAGTGAAATATGTTTGATTTTAAATTTAAATGTAACTTATATATTGCAACTTTAGCAAAATTTGAGCAAATTTTCTTCATTGTTAGTGAGATATGCTCATTTCAGGTTAAATATTTAAAAATTCTTAATTTTTGATTCAAAATTCAAATTCAGGGCCAAAAAAACCCATATGTTGAAATTTTAGCTAAATATCAGAAAAAAATTTTTTTTTTATTTGTTGGTGAGATATGCTCATTTCTGGTTAAATAATTAGGAATTTTTAATTTTTGACCCCAAATTCAAAATCAGAGCATAAGAAAACATATATGTTGAAATTTCAACTAAATAATGAGAAAAAAAACATTTTTCACTGTTAGTGAGATATGATCATATCTGGTTATATGTTTAGGAATTTTTAATTTTTGACCCCAAATTTGAAATCAGAACCTAAGAAAACCTTATATAAACCTAAGAAAACCTTAAAGAGAAAACCTCAGTCAGTTTCTTTGATCAAAAAGTTGCTTTTTTCAGCTTTAAGACAGCAATATTTTACAATCTGGCTTAATTTTTGATTGATCAGAAGTTCAGTCCATCCTTTACGCGCAGAAAGTCTGTTGGTCTGTTTTCCCTTTTTCATTGTTTCGCCACCAGAAAATTCATTATCATCAGGAACAATTTTTTTCCATTCATCAGCTGATAAATGAATTTCAAAGCCTTTTTTTAAGGCTGTCTCTATTTCAACATTGTCTTCTTCTTCTTTAATCTGAGTTGACATATTAAAAACTACTTTAAGTATTTATTTTATTTCATGAAAATTTTTTAAATAATATTCTTAGGCAGTAATAAAGAGCAAGCAAGCTTTACAATGATTCTGAGATAGCATTATTTAAATACACACTTGAAACATATGGAACAGGACTTAAGGTAAATAAATAATGGTTTACAAAGAGGAAAGAGATAACACTTGGTTCTCTCTTTTATATACCCGCCAGTTGCAGCATGTGTTAGCTGAAAACAGCCAGAAAAAATTTGAAGTCCCACACCCTTACAATTGCTTGAACCAACCAGCTGTTAAATATCAGTTGTTTAATTATTTACAAAAAAATTAATTAAATAGTGTTAATTATGTCAATATTATTATCAAAAATATACACAATACAACATAAGTTTCACTTAAAAATTTAAATTTGGCCCCAAAAAAACCATTGATAATTCATTTTTAATTAAATTCATAAATTCATAAATGTGACTTGCTTTCCAGTTAATTAGTGTGAATTAAAAAATCCTGTCGCAATATTCAAACTTGCTGCCAGAAAACTCCTTATCTAAAATGTTTATACAGAAATAAGAAAAAAATATATTTATATTGAAAATTTACCTAAAAAATTCTAAGCCTTCAAAAAACGCCTATTTTTAGCTAAATTTAAAAGAAAAAATTTTTTAGCATTAGTAAGATATGGTCATTTGGTGTAATAAAATTTAAATTGGAATTTTAAAATTTTGACCCAAAATTCAAATTTGGGGCCTAAGAAAACCTATAAGTTGCAATTTGAGCTGAATTTGAGACAAATGTTTATTTTCACTGTTAGTGAGATATGCTCATTTTAGGTTAAATATTTAGGAATTTTTAATTTTTGACCCCATATTCAAAATCAGAGCCTAAGAAAACCTATATATTGCAATTTTAGCTAAATTTGAGGGGAAAAATTTTTTTTCACTGTTAGTAAGATATGCTCATTTTTGATTAAATATTTAAAAATTCTTATTTTTTGATTCAAAATTCAAATTCAGGGCCAAAGAAAACCCATATGTTGAAATTATAGCTAAATATCAGAAAAAAATTTTTTTTACTGTTAGTGAGATATGCTCATTTCTGGTTAAATATTTAGGAATTTTTAATTTTTGACCCAAAATTTAAATTCAGGGACCCAAAAAACCCTAGAATTGCATTTTTAATTGTTAGTGGGGCTTACTTAGGTAAAAATGCATAATTTATGTTTTTAAAAATAACAATAAAAGCAGGAATGCCAGGAAGAAGTGCCAGATTCCAATTTAAGCTTGTTAGCTTGGCACTTCCTTGAAGAAGTGCTAAATCTATATTTAACTGGCGTCACGGATTTTGGCACTTTCTCACTTCCACAGGGGGGGAGGAAGTGCCACCACTTTACAACATTTTATGGTGCATTTACTTAAGATGTTTTAATATAATACATTTATGTTATTGTTCATTTTTAAATATTCTTGTTTAAATACATTTTACAAGTATTATTTGTTACAAAAACTTTATTTGCATTGAAATATTCAAATAATAAATAAAAACACAAACATTCATGCATATCTGGTTTTCATAGTCATTTAATCCTGAAAGAGTATTTTGGTCCTGATTTTTCAGCACTTCCAGCAGGAAGTGCCAGAATAGCGGGAGGAAGTGCCAAAATCCGCGTGAATCCTGGCACTTCTTCAAGAAGTGCTGGAAGTGCTGGCAGTTCTTAAAGAAGTGCCAAAATCCACAGAGTCATTTCTGGTTGAATATTAAAGAATTTTTAACTTTTGACCCAAAATTAAAATTAAGGTCCAATGAAAACCTAAATTTTGCAATTTTAGTTAATATGAGGAAAAAACATTTTTTTTCACTGTTAGTGAGATAATGAGCACATTTCTAGTTAAATATTTGAAAATTTTTAATTTTTGATCCCAAATTAAAATTTGGAGTATCAGAAAACCTATATGTGGCTATTTCAGCTAAGTATGAGAAAAACATATTTTTCACTGTTTGTGAGATATACTCATTTCTGGTTAAATATTTAAGAATTTTTAGCTTTTGACCCAAAATTCAAATTCAAGGCCAATAAAACCTTTATATTGCAATTTTTAATTTTAGCTAAATATGAGAAAAAAAATTTTACTGCTAGTGAGATTTGCTCATTTCTGGTTAAATAGTTAGGAATTTTTAATTTTTGACCCAAAATTCAAATTCAGAGCTAAAAAAACCTTTATGTTGTAATTTTAGCTAAATATGAGAGAAAAAAATATTTTTCTCTGTTAGTGAGATATGCTCATTTCTGGTTAAAGATGTAGTTTAAAGATGTTGTTTAAATAAATTTAGTATACTTAGTATATAAAATACAAGTATTATTTGTTACAAAAAGTTTATTTGCATTGAAATATTCAAATTATAAATAAAAACACACACATTTATACATATCCGGTTTTCATTTATTTAATCCTGAAGAAGTATTTCTGTTCTGATTTTTCAGCACTTCCAGCAGGAAGTGCCAGATTAGCACAAGGAAGTACCGAAATCCGCGTGGATCCTGGCACTTTCTCAAGAAGTGCTGGCACTTCTTACAGAAGCGCCTAAATCCATGGAGTAAAAAATTATTTCTTCATATACCATCCCAAGCTTTGCTTTAAATGGTCCAAGCTTCAGAAAACAAATATCAACAATATCGAGTAAACTAACATTATCTATCATTGACTAACATATCAACTAACATTAATGTCAACGAAAAATTATTACGGTTCAGGTAAACTACATAGGCAAATATTATAGGTTTGTACAGTAATACTTATGTTTAAAAATAAAAAAAAAACATATTAATGCAAAAAACCTTAAATCTAAATTGAAATATGTTTTTTTAAATAAAAAGCAAATAATAAGAAAAAGTAATCGATATGAATAATTAACATTTTAAAGCGAGTATATGGTTTTTGTAGAGCAAAAATTAAGTTTGTTGGCTAGCTGATTTAATGTTGCCACTTTTTATTTCGGTTTTCCATAACTTTTTATTTTCTAGTTAAAACTACAACAGAAGATTTTACAAATATTTATCAAAACTTGCTTCTGCTAAATTTAAGGTAAAATTTTTTTGTTTTTGGTGTTTGTTAGACTATTTGTGTTAAACCTATTTTGTGAAAAGAATTAAAATTTACTTATTTGGCTACTATGATTTTGATTTTAACATTGAATCTAAGGTTTCTTCGTATTAATTTCTACGAGCTAATAACTTATTGAAAAGTTTATGTTAAATAACCTACAGAAGTATTAATAATTTAAAATCCTTTTTAGCTAATTAAAACAACATTAGATAACGTTTTGGAGAAGCCTAGTCGTAAAATGAATTTTAGAACAAGAACGGTAGTTAAAAAAATTTTAATAGAGAAAGCTTTTGGTACATACTGGTACCATCTTCAGGCGATATCTAAAAAGAACATAACATAAGTTCAGGTAAATTAACAAGTATAAAATATAGATAAATATTATAAATAATAAAACTTATGTTATGTTCATTTTAGAAATCGCCTGAAGATGGTGCCAGTATGTACCAAAAGCTTTCTCTAATAAAATAATTTTAACTACCTACCGTTCTTCTTCTGAAATTTAAAAAACATGTAGAAATAATTGTTGTTTTAATCTTAGAAACAATAATCTAAAAATATCAAGAAAAAAACATTTGTAATTTTCTTATATTTTAAATGTTGTTGTGACAATTAAATTAATAAAAAAATGCTCGAGTTATTGGTCTGTCTGTTGGTCAGTATAAATGCGTCTGTTTCTGGACACGTTTTTCAAAAAATAAATGATGTTCCAATAACAAACTAAATTACCAAAATCATCAAATTTTAATGTGAACTTTTGGAGATGGTTATTTACCAGAGATTCTTTAGAAAGTTTGGATTTTGTAATTTGCTTTTTTAAAAGCTAAATAGTAAGAATATAATATGTAAAAATATATAATGACATTAAAGAATAAAAAAATGCAAAATCCTAAAAAATACCGGTGCTATAAATACTTCCGATTCCTTTGGAAATTTTAAATGGTTAAAAAAAAATAGCCACAACAAATGTAGTTGCGATAATTTTAACCTCTAAAGACATTGCCTTTATTCGCAATTTTTCAAAGTAGAAAATTGGAGTTTTTTGAATTATAATAAAGTTTGTAGTCTCAAAGTATTTTCAGAAGCTTAACGTAGAGCCGGTTAAATTAGTTTAAAATAATGCCGGTAACAATTTTATTAAAAAAACTTTTATTTTGATTTTTATTTGTTCATGGGGAAAACTGACTTCAGTACATGCACAATCGGTCTTGCTTGTTTTCTATTGTATTTACCCGTTGCAATGTTGTCACTGAAATGTATGTGTTTAAGATTACGGTAATTGGAGTTATTGTACTCTCTCCACCACATGCTGAGAGTGTATAGAAAAAGAAAGGCTTAGTTGTCACTAAGGCAGAAACAACTACACACCTGGGTGTATAGCACGAGCTTGGAATTCCATGAGAATCACCTTTGGTGGGTTAGCTGCTGCACTGCTGAAGAAGGCGACCGATATAAACAGAAAAGTTTATTTACTGAATACGAATAAAACGGGGGGTAAAAAAGGAATTAAAAAAAAAAAAAGCCCGGGGGCAGCTTCACCGAAATTTTTCACGGTTTAAGTTTACACTACCAATAAAACAAAGGATAAAAACGCATGTTAGTAAACATTACATAAGGAAATAACTGCTCAATAAACATTGGAATTTTACATATCATATAATTATCATGTTGTTATTATTTTCTAAAATGCTTGAATTTGAATGCAGGTTGAAAGTTCTGAAGACTAAGAGGCAATCCATAGTTCCTTGTTTGACATTAGAGTGCAAGTCCTGAAGATCTGCAAGATCTGACTTCCATTGAAATCTTTGCTTCTTGTTGGAAAAATAAAGCGAAATGGCATTTTTTTAAGATATCTGAAACGGTGAAGGAAATTAGAAAGCATTTTTGCAGGAGGAAAGATTCAAAACAAATCTGAAAAAAAATAAACACAGCAGTCTTGAACGCAACCATTGAGCTTTTCAGGCATTGAACTTCTGTTACGCCTGCGGAATAGACAGCTTTCCCTCCCTCTTTCAGAAAAAATAAATTGATAAGATAAGATAAGATAGATAAGAAACTTTATTGCACATGTTACATTTTAGTAACTATATATTAAAAAAATAAATTATATAGCAAAAATATTAAATATTAAAAAAAATAAATTATATAGCATATAAAAAAAACTATTATAATACGCTATCAAAATTTTACAAATAACAAAGATTTTTTTACTGAAAAACATAGTTATAAACTTATGCCAAACGTATGTTTTATAAAAAAGTATATTTGAAAGTTTAGATTATAGTTGCAAAGCTTCTATTAATAATGGTAATGATTAAACATGATGTTTTAGTCGTTTTGTGAAAAGATTTAGTGAGCTTGATAAAACTATTTCGCTTGGTAAGGAATTCCAGTAATTTACACCATGATAACTAAAAAAGTTTTTAGCAGCATCTAATCTAAATTGTGGTTTAATAAGTTTTACTCCATTTTCTCTTGTACGCATATATTGACTTAATTTTAAGAATTCATTGATTTTTATGCCGACTAAGCCATTAATTATCTTATAACACATAATTAGATCTGTATGAAAACGACGGGTTTCAAGTTTTTGAAGTCCTAATTCTGCTAATCTGGTATGATATTGAGAAACCGAAAAGGAACATCTTAAATATAATCGTTTTGTGAACAATTTTTGGACATATTCAAGACAAGTAATATCTTTAATACAGTAAGGCGACCATACATAAGACTCAAATTCCAAAAGCGGATAGATATAGGACTTGTAGTCCCTTAACAAAGGTCTTTTTACAATTGGAACAAAGCTATCGAAAACAATTTATTAGTTAAAACCGTTTACATTAATTTTAGCAAAGATTTTGATAGCTTTTACATAAAAACTTGCTTTCAAAACTCAGAACATATGGAATTTGTGGTGATTTATTGGCATGGTTTTCTGTTTGTTTTTTTTTGCTTGATCGTAGCCAAAAAATTGTCATTCAAAATAGCGTATCAAAAGCTTCTAAAGTTTTATCTGGAGTCCCTCGAGGCTCAGTTTTAGGCTCTTTACTCTTTTTGATTTTTATAAACGATCGTCCAAACGAATTATTTGATGTCTCGTGTAAACTTTTTGCTGATAATGTCAAACTCTACCAGATCAGAAAAAAGATCAAAACAATATAAAATTGCAAAAAAGTTTAGACGAGCTAATTTCTTGGGCAAAAATATGGCAGTTAAGCATTGCACTCAGCAAGTGGAACATTATTTATATGGGTTACAAAAATCTTATGCTTCCTGTTTTTATAGACGATTTCTATTAATTTTTATATAGATTTCTATTAATTAACAAATCAGCATAAAGTGAGAGATCTTGGTGTTTATGTTTCTCACAGTCTAAAACCATCTTTCCACTGCACTTCTACAGCTAAATCTGCTTTTAAAGTACTAAACATAATTTTATGATGCTTTCAGACAAAAAACGTAAACGCATTACCAACAGCCTATAAAGTATACATGAGGCCTATTCTGGAGTATTGTACTCCAGTCTGGTCTCCATATCTTCTGAAAGATATTGACAAGTTAGAAACGGCACAATGTTATTTTACCAGAAGATTATTTTCTAAGTGTGGTCTTGATCATAGTCCTAATTATATTGAACGTTTAAGCTTCTTAAATATTAAATCTCTTAAGGAACATAGGATTCATTTTGACCTTAAACTCTTTTTTTCTATTGTAAATAGTCAAAACAATTTAACATTTTCAGAATTTTTTAAATGGGGAGATTACAGGCCGAAATGACCATACTCCGGAAGATTACATAGGCCAAAATGACCATACTCCAAAGCTAAAAATCGAAAAAGCAAAAAAGATTTACTTTCATTCATTCCCTTTGAGAGTAGCCCGATACTGGAACGATTTACCGCAAGAAATAATAAGTGCGCAGTCACTTAAAAGTTGTACAAACCAAATAAAGAGCTTTAATTTTGATAATTTTGGCGGATTTGATAGGTGCATGTAGAGTAGCCGCTTTAGCTCTGTGTATCCTTCCCTTTATTTTTTTTTTTATATAATTTTTTTTTCTTAAAAAAAATCATTAAAACAGGTGTTAAAAATTAATAGGACAAACTTACTTGAAACACAATTTTACTATGATTTATATTTAATTTCTTTATATATAAATGTATTTGCGACGTATTCCACAAATAATTTTGTCCATTACATATTTATGTTTCTTTCAAATTTTGTTAAAATGTATTTGAAGGAAAATAAAGGCTTTTTATTTTATCTTTTATCTTATCTAAAATCAAAAGAATTTTTTATAACCTAAGACTAATCAATTGAATTCAAGTGAATTTTTATTTTTGAAAAATCTGATGATCGGTTTACTGATTGATTTGCTGATACAAAAATTTGCTGATTGATCAATAGTCTCTTATTTACTGCTTAATATTATTGGCGGTTGATAAAATGACAAAATCTATTCAAAAAAAAGTATGCATGATCACAACTGTAAGAAAGAGGTTCAGAGATATTTAATTCACTTATAATATTAGGTTGGTTAGATAATGATAAATGTAAGATATGGCCGTTATCATGCGTAGGAAAGTCTACAAATTGGAAAAAGCCACGCTCATTTACAGAATTTAAAAACAAGTCATGAAGCAAGTCATTTTTTTATACTTTTGGGACCTCCCCAATTTATATAGGGGAATTTATAATCTCCTACAAATATTGAACTCTGCTCGCAAGAAGATAAAAACGTGTTTAATTCTGAAAGAAGCAAAACGTTGTCAATTTCTGTTACAGGAGAAGTAAAAGAAGGAGATCTGTATTGGCACACAATTCTTAATGTATTATTACGATCCATTACGTCCAAAGCAATTGATTCTAGATTGGCAAACTTATTATTAACTTTTACTTGAGAAATTTTTAAATAAGATTTTAAATAAGTATGGCTACACCACCTTTTTGCTTACCATTGCAATCGCATCTGTACACATTATAAGTATTATTACACAAGAGTAAATTGTTAAAAAAAGGTGAATCTAGCCAAGTCTTAGAGCGCAGATTTCTAAATTGCACAGAGCTCGTTTAATTTATTAGGGAGACTTCAGGCATTAAATTATTTACAGACTAAACCTTTGCAACGTAAATTCTAGCCTTGTACTTTTGATTTGCTGCAAGTAGTTGGCTAGTTGGTTTAAGCATTGCATTATCGGTTTTAGGAGCAACCTTTCAGTCATTAGGTCATAAACCCCCCGAAAAACAAAATAGTTTTCTGCCCCCAAATTATCATGTTGACGGTAAAGTTCATTAATCCACTTTCTTTTGGCAAGGGTGTGACTCCGTCTTATATATATATATTTGAGAAAACTGACTGTGAGTACGCAAAATTTTACAGCAATTCAAAACAAAATTTCAGTTGGAGGATCTTTCAATTTGCACCTTCAAAAACCTATTGGGAAATTGTTTACTTGATTTACCCAATCGAAAAATTTTGAGTGGCTTTGAATGAATCTGGTTATAAATCAAAATTAAAATACCGTACATCATACTCCAAAGCGCTTCTTAGGAGGCTACCTCCGAAACCCCTTTAAAAACCAGCAGCTTGTCGTTAGCTTTCCTTTCCTGCTCCTCCTCAGTTATTGGACGAACCACAGAGGCTAGCCCTGACTTGAAAATTCCATCCAACTTGCAGTGACAATGATGGCGTCGTTTCTGTTTCTGGAACGGTTCTTCTGAATGAGAATCCGTTTCCGAGTCAGTAACCACTGCAGTATTCCACCGAGTCTTTAAACACATGTTCTTCCAATGTTAATAACCTCTTTTGCAATCTTTCAACTTGGGAAGGCAGCCTGCGCAGAGCTTGGTAGCAAACAGTGCACGCGATAGCAACAGTTGGCGCAAACTTAGAAAATGCTAGTTCTGTTAGCCCTGTACATCTAATGGAGTTACAGCAGAATTTGCAAGTGTCGATACTGTTATCACCATTAATAATTGAGTCAGAGCAAATTCACCAAGTGTTCGCAATGAATCATACATAGGTGTGTGTGTGTGTGTGTGTGTGTGTGTGTGTGTGTGTGTGTGTGTGTGTGTGTGTGTGTGTGTGTGTGTGTGTGTGTGTGTGTGTGTGTGTGTGTGTGTGTGTGTTTGTGTGTGTGTGTGTGCGCGCGTGTGTGTGTGTGTGTTTGTTTTTAGCATTATACGTCATGATCAACCACACATATTGTCAGATCAAAAAATCGTGATTATCAATCGATTCTCTGTTGTCAGTTGTATCTATGTTCTGAATATCAAGTCATATAAATTTTATTCGGTTGGGTTGTAATTGTTTTAAATATAATTTGCATATACATCATGATCGACCGCACAATCTGTCAAATCACAGAATCATGATTTATCAATCGATTCTCGGTTGTCAGTTGTATATATGTTCCAAATTTCAACTTATATAGAGTTGATACGGTCAAGTTATTCAAAATCAAATAAAGTGTTAGGAAGTTACCCACTTACTTACTTACTCACTTACTTACTGATTAGAGGATATTGGCCGCCTACAGCCGCGGGAATTAGAATTCTCACATATCACATTTATATGGTGTTTAAATGTACTTACATTCTGTTAATATGTTTTTGGAGCTAAAATAGCAAAAAGGTATTTTCACTTGATTCAGAAAAAATTATATACCAAAAAGTACATTGTTACTGTTACCGGCAAAGTTTGTTTTGTGTTATTTAAATGCGTACATAAGTGTATTTTTTTACTACTGTATTATATACTGTGCAAAGAAATTATTTCATATTCTAAAGAAAACACGGACTTTTCTCATCAACTTCCATAGTAGGTTTTGAAGTTTATTTATATATTTTAAAATTAACTGTAAACAACTTCAACATTAAACCACAAATTTCATCAGCTCAAACAAAAAATCTTGCCCTAAAATTATAAAAAATAGCGAAATTCTAAATTTAAGTGTTAAATTTAAACTTATATTGGAAATTTTAATTTTTACAATCAGAAAAGCAGTCATTATTTGGTCGACTTAAACATTAGCGCTATATACAAATGGTACTAATTCTTTAAATAATTAATTAATTTTTAAGATCCAAGTATTATTTTAAAAACATAAATTTTATTATTTTATTTTGATTTTATTTTCATTTTGAAATAGATTAAAACATTGTTTCAAACTTTTAATTATCACTCCAGTCTATTCAATTCAAAAAACCTAAACTTATAAATTATTACAATATCCAATTTTTGCAGTTTTTTTAGGATTTTTTATAAAATCCAATAAAACCATTTTCAAACAGATATAAAAATTTAAAGTGTTTTTAAAAGTACAAAAAAGATATCTAAAACTTGTACAAAAATGAGTACACTGAAATAAAATTTAAAGCCATTAAATATTATCAAAAAATCAATTTACAAAAAGTATTGTAGGGTATCGTACTTAGTTTTGGCCAGGCCTTAATTTCGGCCACCAATTTAGGGTGTTAGAAAATTGGCTTATTTTTAAAGCACAAAAAAACTAGCACAAAAGTAACTGGATGAATGTTGAATAAAGTGTTTTTGCAAAAGTTTTCTATTTGTGTTATTCTGCATTATCCAAATGTTCATACAAAAAGTAATTTTGGTGATTTTTTTAATTTTTGCTTTGTGTTTAAACTGCATCAAATTTAGAACGAAGCACTATATAACCTTAATATAACTTTTATTTAAGGCTCAAAATTGTTAATTTTCATGTTTTGATATTTTCTTCAAAATCACTTTGCAATGCGTTTAACAAACTGCCATTTTAAGATACCGTTAATTTCAGCCACCTTAAAATTTAGGTAAAAAAACCTGCCGTTTTTTGCCGTTTTCAAATGTTATCGTATTACCGTATTTTTAAAAAAATTTTTTGCTCGTTTGCCCTTCTTTGACGTTTTTTTAAGCCAAAAAAATTCAACAAAAATAGATGTTATCAAAACTTGTTTTTTTTAAGGTTTTGACATAATTATTTAAAGTCTTGCTAATAACTATTAAAGTTTGAAAACAGGAAGTTTATTATAAATTATATGTACTAAGAGCAATACCCAAGGATAAATTTTCAACTTTAAACAATTCTTATTGTACATTTTGACAACAGTTATAGCAAGCTTTTTCTAGGTGGTCGAAGTTAATGGCTCGCACCTTAATTTCGGCCACTATAAAAGAAAGACTTTAAACTTCCACTGATCTTTAAGTGTAACAGAAATTTTAAAATTTTGCACTGGAATAACAAAAATAGCTATTGTTTGAATTTTACACCAAATCTTGGGACGATTGGAAAAACCAGAAAAAACTTTTAAAAAAAAAATAAAAAAAAGGTGGCCAGAATTAAGTCAGTCACCCTAATTGCTTGTGGCATTCATCATTGGCAAACACACTACTAAAGGTTGTGTGATTGGGAAAATTTTGTTGTACAATATTGCTTGCAAACAAAAAAATCCTATAATATAAAGTCATTGTGCCTTGATATTGTAATAAAAAAGCCATCAACACTTTATACTTTTGTAAAATAAAACGCTTTTAAGTTGCAATATCTATGTATTATGTCGTTTTTTCAGCAAAATTATTAATTTACTGTCATTAATAAAGGTAAACAAGAACAATTTATTCGGTCCTGATGTTGTACAAAAATTTATTATATTTTAACTTTTTACCGTACGTTATATTTTAGTAAAGCGTCAGCCTCACGAGTCTCACGAGACTCACTTTTTTTATGTCATTTTGCTTGTAAAATAATATTGTAAATATATCAGTCTCCAATTTTCATTATAGTCCTTATTCCGCATTTTTGATTTCTAATAAAATATACTGCAATTATAATATTTTTTTTATTTCTGCTTAACTTAAAGGGATTTTTTTAAATAAGAATGATATAAATTTAATATAAATTTTAAATAACATAACTTCAATAAACAAACTAATATTTATGACAAAACATATAAACTTATAGTTATTATGATAAAATTCATAAACAACCTTATTCATGAACTATTTAAACCTTGGTTTTATGCGCAACCTCAACAGGGGTGTGGTGGGATATTGATTATTTTAAATTGTTAGAGTTAAATTGTTGGTTATTTATTTTTTTTATTTTTTGTTTTTTTTGATTGTATGATGTTTTTTTTTGGTTTGTTACTTTTTTTTGTGTTTTTTACTTAAATTTTTGTAGTGTATTAGGTTTTTTTGTTGTTGGATTTTATTTTATAAATAAAAAAAAAAAATTGTTTTTATGTGAGTTAATTCATTTCTACATAAATCTTATTTTATAAATAATATTTTTATTTTTTTTTCTCTTTTTTTTTGTTGATCGTAAAATATACTATCATATCTAATCGTTTGATATTATTCATTTTATTCTCTAATTGGTGTTGGTTTTTGGGGTTTTTATTTTTCATTCCGATGGCGATGTTTATGAAGAGTGTTTATAGTACTCTTTTTATTTGTCTGGCGCTTTTGGAAGGTTTTTGCGTTTTTTTTTGGGTGCGTGTTCGTTTTGTTGTTGTGTTTTTATTCTTTTTTTATGTTTTTTTGGGGTTTGCTTTTTTCGATTTCTTTTTCTCTCGGTGCCTTGTCTTTTTCTTTTTTTTTTTTATTCTCTCTTTTTCTTTTTTTGTTGGGGTGTGTTTTTTTTTTTGTAAGGGCGCCTTTTTTTTTTTTTTTTATTAAATTTTTTTTAAACCGCTAAGCTTTATCATGACGATTTTTTTATTTTAATTTAATATGTTCTTTAAGAATGTCAAAAATTAAACGTAAATAAAATGGCAATTTTAGATTTTAAAATCAAGAGACATTTTGCGAACTTTTAAAAATTTTGTTATTTTCTAATAGAAAACTTTTTGTAAAAAAAATATAATTTAATCTGCTTACACACAAGTTTAAATTGTAAATTTATGGCGCTATTAAAAAAAAATTGGATTCAATCCGTTTCCGACTGCGACCTTTTCTTATATATACTGCGATTTGCGTAAAAAACTGTCGCAGTCCAAAGACAGCCAGGTTCAAACATTTTAAGAATAGCTCTGAAAATTTAGTCTATTATTAAGTAAAAACAACTGTTTGCGGTAAAAAACAATTTTTTGATGAAAAAATTGAACTTACAAATTCTGCTCTTTTTTTCAGCCTGCACCGGCCGTAGGAAAACTTTCGACCCAGCCCCAACTAGGCAAATAAAAATTTTTTTACCGCCGTCCGTTCCCAGTATTTGCTTAAATAAACAAATAAATTTGTTCAGAACTAAGTGTGCACACAAAATCACTTTAACTTTATTCACTTTGTTATAGAAATGAAATCAACAATTGTTCTGCTAATTGTTACTGTAGTAGTGGCGCATGGATGGATAAAAATTATTCATGAAAATGTAACCGTGCCCAGTGTGCAAAGTTTTTTCCTAGACAGAGCTTGGGACTTTCCTGGTAAGCTTTAAAAGTATCAATAGCAAAAATATATAATATTATATTATATTAAGGAAAAATATGACACTCAGTCTCAAAAGCGAAACTATTTGGTGCTATTCTTTGAGCACTACCATTAAGTGTTGTGCGCATAAAATGGCAAAACAACTGTTCTTATTGAGGCATGTGTCGTGTAAATGGGCACTGCTAAAAATGTAGCAGTGTTTTTGCGCATATCCTAGCATGCTAACTCGAACGCACTGCATTTTGAAGTACACTGCACTTTTTTGGCAATCTTGTGCGCATATATGTGCATATACTGCACATAAAATAGCACAACCGCGGGAAACAAAAAAAATAAACCCACTAAAAAACCACTACTTAGTTTGCACACTGTACACAAAATACAAACTTTTAGTATAGACATACAAAAATAAAATCCACTGCAATACACAAAAAGATCTATTTATGTATTGCATTGGATTTTATTTTTGTATGTCTATACTAAAGGTTTGTATTTTGTGTACAGTGTGCAAACTAAGTGGTGGTTTTTTAATGGGTTTATTTTTTGTTTCCCGCGGTTGTGCTATTTTATCATCATCATCATCATTTATTCTAGCAAAGTTTATATGAAACACTACACAATGCATTGTATTACCAAGACGAACCAATCACGTTCGCCAGATTACAGACTCATGGTTTACTAGAAATGGTCCTCAGGCTTATGATAAATAAGCTCTAAAAAGGATTTTAATCGTTCTTCATATGAAACATAGCTTAAGTTGCAACGCTTGTATAACCTTCGTGTAAAATTGCGTTGAACACGCTCGACTAGTTCAATATATTTATTCAAGTAGGGATTCCAAACAACACTAGCATACTCAACAATCGGTCTTACAAATGATTTGTAAGCTCTTAAGAAATTTTGAATTGAGTTGGATCTAAATACTCTAAATATTAAAGAAGTGATTTTTGAGGCTTTTTTGTTATGATTTCACAATGCTGAGAAAATTTTAAGTCTTCAGAAATACAAACACCTAAATCTTTAATTAAATTGTTTTTTGAAAGAATTTTATTATCTAACTTATAGTCAAACTGATATTTTAATTTTTTAAATCCAATATTTAAAACTTCGCACTTATTTTCAGCCAACTGTAATTGCCACTGTTTTGACCAGTTCCAAATTCTGTTTAAGTCATCTTGGAGAAGGCTTCTTTTTTCTTCCTCATTACCTGGAGAATAATCAATATACACCTTCGCATCGTCCGCGAAGAGTTTAATGTTAGAGTGCTTTACGCAGTCTACAATGTCATTGATGTAAATTAAAAACAAAAACGGTCCTAAAACCGAACCTTGAGGAACTGAGCTTTTAACACAATGGGAAGTTGATTTTTGATTGTTTAACAACACCTTAAGGTCTCTACTAGGGATGCATTGAGCGCCAGATTTTAATTGTGAGCTGAGCATTACTTAGTACTCACAATTAAATTAATTGTGAGCTTGAGCCTGAGTACTCACCATTAAATATATGTGAGTACCAATTGGTATTGAGCTTTTGTGAGCCTGGCAAATGTTAAAAATATACTTACGTATAGCATAGATTCTAGTAGAATTGTATATTGTAAGCACAGAAGGGAATGACCGTAGTCCGCAGAAATGGGGGCTATGGGTGGATAGAGCCCTCAAATGAGGTCAAAGGGCAGAACAGCAGCAACGGGTCCTTTCAGGACGACTTGAAAGGGGCTGAATACCCCCCACACCTCAGAAGAAAATTTTAAATTTAAATCTATAAAACACCAAAACAACCCAGATACCGCAAAAACACTTGATTTAACTAGCATATGAATTTCAAATAAAATTAGGGTTTTTAATTAAAAAATAAATGTAAAACCTCATGACGTGTAAAAATGACAGTGGATATAAACAATCATATTTCAACTACAATTGTTTTATTGAATAAGTCAAACTACAACATGATGTTTTTCTTGATTTTATAGATTTATCAAGTTTTATTGCAATTTTTTAGAGAAAAGAGCTGTACTTATTTAAAAAAGAAAAATCTCTTAATACTAACACTAAAAGTCATATATTTTTTGTATAATTAAATTTAAATATAAAAGGCGTTTTGTAACAAATGTAATATTGAAGACTGACATTTTTAATATTTATTTTCAATTTAGTTTAGTCAAATTAAATTTAGGATAAATGTTTATGTTTAAAGCAATTTAAACTAATTTTTGTATATAAAATATGCTTTAAAATAGAAAAATAACCATTTTTATGTAAGAAAAAAAATTTGAATAGAAATAGAATAAAAAAATTAGAATAAATACTTGTATGTTCTAATGATATTTATATAATTAGCATTTTTACGTATTTTTAATAGCATTTCAACATGTCAAAATTGTTGTGATTATGAATTTTTATTATTTAAACTTCCCAGGGTGAAATTAAGTATATTATAAAAAACATTTTTTTAGCTTTTTGCACAAAAAATGGTATTGAATATAGAATAAACATTAAAAGAGCATTGTCACATATCAAATTCCTATAACGCCTTGAATAAACTACTCTTAATACAAAACCTTTAATCTACCTCGACCAATTCGACAACATTTAAAAATTTCAATTTAATCGGTTCAGTAACAAAAAAGTTATATGATATCCTGCGTTATAGGTATTTAAATTGTGACAGTATGTTCTCTTAAGTAATTATATCTCGCGAACGAAGCCATCAATTTCTGTAGAAAGTGTGTAAAAACTAAAAAGCAAATATTTTTACACATCGATGTAATTCTTTTATGGAATGGACTCTTTTGATTGATTGTAAAAATATTACTTGTGCTCCAAAATCTTGTAACAATTTTTTGTCGAAATATTTAACAAAGCCAAAAATAAAGCTATTTATAGGGCGTTTTTTTACTAAGCAAATTTTTGTGCAAAAATATAAAAAAACCAACGTATTTTTATGTTCATTTTGAAACCTTGATTAAAAATTTGTTTTTGTCAAGATATTAGTGTTTTAGTGAAAAAAACCTGCGACTTTACTTTAAAACAGTTGGCAAATTTTTGGCATAAGAAAAAATGCTGAATTGAAGTTTCTTTGAAAATTTTTATTTAAATGGAAAAGTGACAATTTTAAGATTTTAAAATGTTTATTTCCATAGAGTTTTCAACAAAAAAACGCAAAAAAATATGATTTTATTAAATACCTGTACTATTTTTTGAACGGTTTTTCGCTTTTAATGTTTCACAAACAATGGGGTAACAATCTCAGGGTTTTTTTGAAAAAAACACTAATATTTAGGGAAATCATTTGATAAAATCAAAATAAATCAGGATGTAAAAATAAAGTTAACAACATGACGCCTGTTTTTTTGTGTTTTCATAACAAAACTTTTTGCAGTGAAGAAGGCATTGTTCCAGGATAAAATGATTAAAAAAATCTCTATTTTGGCCTTTTTTAAGTGGTCTAAAGGTAAAAAACTGTTGCAAGGTTTGGACCGCAGAATAAAGTTTGGTCAAAAAATAGAAGAGAAAATTTTTTTACTGCATTTTTAAGTGTTTATTCTAACACACATTCTTTTTATAGAAAATTTCGTTTTTTTAAATCAAAGTGCAAAACCAAAAGATAAAATCATGGGTAAAACATAATGCAATTTATCAAAAAATCTTCAAGTCCTGTATAAAGAGTGGCGTCCATATAAACCATTGAATAAAATGATTTTTGAATAGTTTTAAAAATGACACATTTCTTTGAGTTATGTCATCATAATGACCTATTTTTCATTAATTCGCGTGAATTTAAATAGATATTTATTTACGTGAATTTAGGTAAATTGAATTGTTCCATTATAAAATTAAAACAGACTCTTTATTACAACTGGCGTGAATCAACAGAAGAATATGACTTTAAAATAAAAATGTCATTTAAATGGACTGAAATAATTTTGTTATAATCGCATATTATAATAAGGCTTCTTATTCAGGATTTAAACATCTTTT
Source organism: Microlaimidae sp. YZB2_3 (assembly GCA_030248175.1). Taxonomy (NCBI): domain Eukaryota; kingdom Metazoa; phylum Nematoda; class Chromadorea; order Desmodorida; family Microlaimidae; species Microlaimidae sp. YZB2_3. The sequence goes on along the minus strand of JASAMX010004086.1, from coordinate 58,203 downwards.
GGTAAAGTATAATTAATTTTTAAATTTTTATTGTCAGGCTCACAATTAAGCTAATTAGCCGGGGCTAATTATGAGCTTGAGCTTGAGCCTGAGATTTATTGTGAGCTTGAGCTTGAGCTTAGTACTCACAATTAAATATATGTGAGTACCAATTAGTATTGAGCAATTGTGAGCAGCTCAATGCATCCCTAGTCTCTACCAACTAAGAAACACTCAATCCATTTAAGAAATCTTCCAGACACCCCATATTTTTCTAATTTATATAAGAGCTTCTGGTGTGAAACTGTGTCAAAAGCCTTCGCAAAAACCAAGTAAACTACACCAGCATGTTTCTTATTTTTGAGCCAAATGGTCCAATCATTTAACGTTTCGATCAACTGAGTTATAGTAGAACCTATTTGCTTAAATGCCATGTTGGAACCTTGACAAAACATTTTAAAAAAGCTGAAAGTTCATTCATAACCACTTGCTCCATAATTTTACAAGCAAAACTTATCAATTATATAGGACGATAGTTTTTTTTATCGCTTTTTGATCCTTTTTTATAAATAGGGATAACAAAAGCAGTTTTCCAATCGTATGGCAACGATCCAGAGTTAAAAGATGTTTGAAAAATGTGAGACAGTGGTTTTGCTATCAGGGTTGATAAACGTTTAAAAAAGTAAGCAGGAAAACCATCAGGTGTTTTAGATATTTTTTATAGCCTTTAACACATTTTTCACACTGAAAGACATGTTTTCCAGCGTTCCAATTTTTTTGTTATCAAGCGATGGGAAATTTCCGTCATCGTTAGTAAAGACAGAGCTAAAATAGTTGGCAAACAATTCTGCTTTATCGCTATCGGTTGTAACAATTGACCCTGTTTCGTTATAAATTGGCGGAATGTTATCTTTTGTTTTAATATTGTTGTTAACATATTTGTAAAAATTTTTAAAATTATTTGAGCTTAAAATTCGTTCTTCTAAATTTTGATTATAGGTTTTCACTAACTGTTTGTATTCTTTACAAAGTTGTTTGTATTTTAATTTATCTCCAGACTTTTTGAGGTTTCGCCATGCTTTTTGTTTTTTATTTTGAAGTCTGACTAGATATGATGGATAATAAGGTTTGTCAGAAATTTTGTTTATTTTTTTAAGCGGAACGTGCCGTCTAATTCCTTCAAACAAAATGTTTTTAAAACATTGCCATTGTTCTTCGATATTAGAGCAAAATGAAAAAAGATGATCCCAGTCAGGTCCAAGTCAACAGTCATTAAAAATAACGAAAACATTTCGTAGTCACCTCTGGAAAAATCAGGCACCCAGCGTTGCTCACTTAAAATGTCAGAGGAAGTTACAAAGACATTAGCGTTAAGAGTAAATTGAATTGAATTGTGATCAGATGTCGAAAACACTGGCAGAATGTTGGTTTGTGAAAAAATTTCAGGATCGTTCGACAAAACTAAGTCAAGATAATTAGAATTTCTTGTTGGTTCATTTGCTAACTGCAATAAACTGAGTTCGGCGAAAAAATGAAACCATTCTTTTTCATTAGAATTATTGGAGATAACAACTGGTTTTGGCCAAATGATACCTGGCAAATGGAAATCGCCGGCAAGAATTATCGGTCCTCAAAAATCTTCTATAATTTCACGTAATAAATAAAAAGTATTAAGATCTAAATCACGATTAGTTTGTGGCTTTCTATACAAACAGATGAGCCTAATTTTTGACTTATTTACTAGTACAAGATCAACAACAACAATTTCAATATTAGAAAATTCTTCAGATATAGCTAGCTGAATTGTGTGATAATTTCGTTTTGTTAAGATACAAACTCCGCCACCTTCTTTATTATATCGGTCTTTCCTATAAACGTTAAAAGCACCATTATCATTAATCATATTGTTTGAAATACTTTCATTAAACCATGTTTCCATAACCATTAGAATGTCATTATCACCAAAAATCTTATCCCGTCCTGAAATCAATAAATTAAATTCATCTAAGGCATTTTTGACACTTCTTGCATTAAAATATGCGCATATATGCGCACAAGATTGCCAAAAAAGTGCAGTGTACTTCAAAATGCAGTGAGTTCGAGTTAGCATGTTAGGATACGCGCAAAAACACTGCTACATTTTTAGAAGTGCCCATTTACACGACACATGCCTCAATATGAAGAGTTGTTTTGCCATTTTATGCGCACAACACTTAATGGCAGTGTTCAAAAAATGGCACCAAATAGTTTCGCTTCCGAGACAAAGTGTCATATTTTTCCTTAATATATTATATAGTATTATATATTTTTGTCAATAGTAGGAAAAAAGGTTTTGTGCCTTTACAACAGCAAAAATAAAGCCTGCTCAGTTTCTTTTTGATGAACAATCATCAGAAGAAAAATTTTAGCATCTAGTGAAATATCTTATTGAAATATAAAAATGATAAAAACAAAAACAAAAAGTTTTATCCTTCGCATTTGTCTACAAAAATAGAATAAGGAAATAGATTAATTTGTTCCAAAGAATTATATAACTATTAGTAAAAAATGAATTTACGTCAGAACTTTAAGGACCCCTAAAATGTAGTGTTCCTGATTGGTGTATATATGTTTTCCTTTGTGGAAATGAGTAGAAGGAGCAGCAACGCTCAAGACCGTTAGAAGTGAATAAAGTCTTTAAAAGACAGGGCTTTGAAATACAGGTGGAAATATGACTAAACATATGGGGGCGCGGACGCCCTTTTTTTAAAGAAATAGCCGCGGGCGATGGCATGTAAACGTACCATCTAGACAACATCTGACGGGTTTTGTATTTGCTATAGAAGTAGTTCCTTTAGGAACAACGCATTTCAACGAGCGTAAATCTTAATTAACCTTTTAGCATTTTGGCTTTTAAAAATCGATAAAAAAATTGTTTAACATAACAAGTCTAACATAACAAAACAACAATGCAAACAATTGTTTAGGCTATTATTTATAGCTTTAGTCTTTGCTGACGCGTCAAAAACATTTCAAATTTTTGTGGTAGTTTACTGAGGAGTTTCTACTGCGTGATGTGGTATATAGTGCTTTACTGGACCAGTTTATGAAGTTCTATTATTCTGTTGTAACTGATTATCAATTATTTCTGCATATTCTACTAATTGTTCTGGCTTCAGTCTTTTCTTCAACAATATAAGCTTCCAATTGCCAGATTTAGGTTATCTGAAGATTGGGAGATTTTTTTCCAGGGTCACTGTACATGGAATCTTCCTTCCTGGAATGAAATAGTTTCATTAATTATTTCCAGAACAGTGTCATCATTTGTCTTTTTGCCAGATTCTGTTATACCAAGTGTATTTAGTTTCCATGGAGCTTCCAGGTTTTATTTTTCTAAATTTTATACAGCAAATAAGGCTTTGGGTGAGTCTTCAGTTTCTTGTTCTGATAAAGTTAGCATAGAAACTGATGTTCCTTGAACTAGAACTTCTGTTGTTTTACCAATTAAAACCCAACCCAATTTTGAATTAAGTAAGTACCAACCAGGTTTAAGCTCTTTTTTTTCAGGAAGAAATATATTACCATAGTAATAATTTCCAATCATTAGCTTTGTAGTTTCGAAATTTGCTGAAAGTTGGTTTATGTCAGCTAAGGGCAAATTTCAATATGATTTTAATATCAATGTATCAACTATGGCCCGTTCATTTCTCCAATTGTATTTAAAATAATACTAACATTCAGTTTCAAAGAAGTATCATCTCTCATGATGAGTTTAATAAATGTGACTTTTTGTGTATTTCCTTAGACATTGTTGTTCAAAATGTGAAAACTGATAATAAACTGATAATTGTTTTCCTTCTGGCTTCAATTTTAATTTTTTGCTAGAGGCACCTTGCACTAGAACTGGGTTTATACATGAAGTATGCAATAAACATAGCAAGTCACCATAATAGATAATTACCGTATCCCCTACTTATCTTTTGTAGTATTCAGATCAAGCCTCAAAAGCGCGCGAAATTTTAATTGGTTGATCTGCATACTACAAAAGATAAGTAGGAGATATGGTAATTATCCATTATGGTGACGCGTATGTATATTGCATACTTCATGTATAAACCCAGTTCCAGTGCAAGGTGTCCAGAGATTTGGTAATGTCTCTGCAGCTACTGCATGTATCAAAGAGAATTTGTGCGGTAGTTTGAAAGTCATGGCAAGGATTCTTAACTTCTGTTGATGCTGTTTGCATGACCACTTCTTCCCCAGAAACTAATACAGATGGTTCCGTGGCAATATTATTTTGAACAGTGTTAGCAGGAAAATTATCTACTGTGTCAGCTGAAGTATGACCGGTAATTATTGGCTGTTTAGGACATAAACTATGATGGTGAAAGTTTTTTGCTTTGCACCATGCACAGTTTCTAATTTTTTCTGAGCAGTTTTATTGCTTGAATTTGTGTCCAGATCTTAAACAAAAGAAACAATTGTTTTAAAGTTTTTCTTTTCTACTTTTTATATTAGGATATGTTCAGCACTTATCACTCCAATGTCTCAGCACATTGCAATACATGCAACGAAATGGTGGCTATTGCTTTCCATGAACATAAATATTTTTGAATGGAGGTTTTAAACGGGAGGACACCAAAACTAGACTGACAGGTTTGACTGTTTCTTTGGCCCAAAACTAATAATCAAATAAGGTTTTGGTGTTTTTTTCCATGGTTTTGATTAGAACTAGATTTCCTGTTAGAACTGCTGATTTTGTTAATATTACAGCTGGGTTCTTTATTATTATTAGCCATCCAATCACAATACCGAGCCACACTCGCTGGAATTACCAAAATTGTGTTAAAAACTACACAAAAGAAACAGATTTTAAATTCCAAAAAATATTAATAGTTTTATAAATTTGTTAATAGTAAAATTAAAACCAAAGAACGTATTCCACCAACACATAAAGAGCATGACACTTTTACAGTAGACAATAAAGAAAAAACTGAACTTTTTGCTACTCATTTTAGCTCTGCAATTACCAAAGAAATAGTAATTTGCCCGATTTTTCAACAAAAAAAATTGAAATTCTTAACAATATGTTTTTTAGTGTCAAAAATATTAAAAATCATTAAATAACTACCCAATCATTAAATTGTGATTACGTCATATATGTTTTGCTCTGTGGTTGTGGGAGAAGCTGCGTTAGCCAATTGGGGCTCGGGAAAATATGATCTCCAATAGATAAGAGATCTTCATTCTTTCGCACGCGTTAATTGGCTAAAGGTGATTGTTTAAAGTCATAACTTTGAAAAAATTTTAATAGAAACAAAGGAAGGTAAATTTTGAAAGAAAAACGACCCAAAAATTTTAACAGGGCGATGTGAAAAAACTTTGTTTTTAAAAAAAATAAACAAGCAACCAATTAAATAATAAAAAATAATAAAAGTCTAAAGTTTTTATGTATATTATTATGCAAAATCAAAAAATGCATAGATAATAAAAAAATTGAAAAAAATGCATAAATAATTAGAATAGCTGAATAATAATTTGAATAAAAAATATGTTTTGCTCCTTATTCTAGACGCGCAATTTTAAATCCTTAAAGGGCAATGTAATAGGAAGCTCATCAGTAGATGCCACTCATCAATAGACTAGTTCGGAATAAGCGTCTTTTACTGTACAAGAAAAGGTACAAAAAGAAAAAAATAAAATTTGAAAAAAATCTTAGTTTTCTTAGTTTCCTTAGTTTAAGCCTATACTTAATTAAAATTCCTACATGATGATATGTTTCACTATGTTGAAGTGCTTTAATATATCAGTATGTGCAAAATAAATTTTTGTTTTTTGATTGAACATTACAATAGTTAGAAATCATCACTGAAATAGTATTTTTGTGAACAATGATTTTGAATTAGCAAAAATAAAGTTGAAATTTGTGCTTTGAAACTAATTTTAAGCCTACATTGGTTTTTTTAATGTTTTGATTGTAAAATTATTCAAAATTTAATAATTAATTTTAAAAAATCCATTCTAAATCTTTAAATAAAAGCAGCTTCTGTAATTGAAACATTAGAAATATGGGAACCAAGCGCGCCAGCAGCGCCACACGTACGAAACAGCAAAAAACTAAAAATACTCAAAAAACGCTTTTGCTTTTGTGATATTAAGAAATATTTTTTAAAAATTTGAAAGGAAGGGGTCAAGATTTTAAACCAATAAATATTTGAAATATTTGCATAAAATGTACTAGTCGCTAGCTCTTTCTCAAATTTTCCCCTACATATGATTGACGCTAGATGTCATTGTACCTTCTTTGTACACTAAAAAACCCTTAATCAGAACTAGTTTATAGGTTATAAAACGCGCAAAAAAAAACAAAACAAAAAACTTTAAAAATAAAAACTACAAAACACGTCTACATTGCTAATTAAAATGTTAAAATAGTCAAAAATAAGAAATGTAATAAATAAATAAATGAAAATTAAAACTATTATATAATAATAGTAAATATATATAAGAAATATTTACCTAATAGAACATAGCCATAAATAAGAACGTTTAAAATAAAAAGTTTCTTTTAAAAAACCTTGCATACAAAGAGCCATAACAAACTGTTCATTTATGTATACTCCACTATAAAGGCCAAACGACAAGATTTGCTAACACTTAAGTGAATATATTGATATAAAGAATTTTACCTACTACCTAATATTAATGTTATAAAATAAGGATATACAGAACAGTAATAAACAAAGATTGAACAATTTCTTTTGATGATTCTACTAACTGGCCCAGAGCCGGCGACCGTTGAATCAGTGGAATTCATTGGGGTTGTGAGTTGGAAGGCGCCGCTGCTCGCAGACGCGGCGCTTGGGCTGGGGGTTCTGATGGCTGCAATGGGGGTGCGCACGGACCAATTGATTGTAAAGGACACAGCGCTGGGTGAAGCTCGTCTTTGGGTCATAATACAAGAATGGGATCTAGTTTCAAAGTATCCCAATGTAGATTCATTTTGGACGCAACTGGAGGAAGGTCCCTCGGTTGTCTCAGATGTCTTTGTAGAATTTCCTGACTTGCGCAACGACAGGAGGATCTAGGAGGATATGTCGACATTATGGGTATTTGCACCCCAGATTTCCGCAGTGTTGGTGAGCTGATGAAAGCCGCGACAGGTGACTGGTTTGAAACAGCGTGCTTGCTATAAAAAATAAACAAGAGTTAATTTGATGTTGGACACCCATGTTCAACTGTCTATCAGTTAGTTAAATTTATTTGTTTGATAGAGCTTTATTATAGTGGCTGCTTTTAACCTGAATACAACTTGTACAAAAAATTTGTGCAATATGACTTTAGATATATACAGCAAAAAATACATGAAAACTGCACAACAGATACAGAGTAGCTTTATATACACACACATTACATACGGAATACCTAATTTTAAGAAACACTAGAAAAATTAAGTAGTACTAGAAATGAAAAAAACTGTAAAGTTTAAAAAATATTACCAATAAATAATATGTAATAATAATGAAAAATAAACTAATGTAAAGAAATACAAATTATACACTTATATTAAAATTTAAAAATCAAAACAAATTTAGAGCTAACCGTTAAACAGTTGTGTGTATGTTACAATTGCGTCTGTATGTCTGTAAGTTCAGAGTATTTAAAAGAAACAAAAATTCGATGTGTGATTTAGCACATAACTCATGTTGTAATGTGGTACCTATGTCAAATGTCAACAGTAATCAGATATTTGTGTGACTAGAGAATTAGTCCTGTCAAAAAGTTCAGCGCAGTCCAAATGTCAATCAAGTCTGCATGTCAGAAAAAGAAGTCAGGAATTTACTCAATGTAGCAAAGAATAAATCCTTGAAACATCAGTAGTACAGGTTGGAAAAAGGAAAGGACTTACCAGACCTTACCTTTATTTTAAATAGAAATCTGTGGCTCCAGAAGCAACATGTACCCATGTCGGTTAACTTACCTGTGGTAAGGTAATAAATCAATGAAACATTAATAATACCGGTTCAAAAAAGACATGGAACTTACAAAATGGGTTCCTTTCAAAAATGCCTTCAAAACCATATTGGTGCTTACAAAGTTGAATTGAATTTTGTTGAGGATGATTAATTGAACTTGTGCAACATTAAGAGGATGGGTTTAGAACCAAAAATACAGGTGACATTTCACCTTGAGGGTACAGGTGACATTTCACCTTTTTACCTTGCCCCAAGTTTTGAAATGCCAAATAATTTAACTTGCTAGCTCAAAAGCTTTCTTGTCACTGGGGTACAAAAAGGTGACCACAACAGATTTAGGCCTTTTCAGGACTTTGTGTTCATAATCTACCCAAAAAAAAACTAAAAACATTAAAGACGGATTGTACATAATATAATCTTTTACACCCAGAACCCAATTTAATTATTTTTAAGCAATAAACATGTTACAAATAACGTATTGCATGTGTACAGGGACACAAATAAAAACATACTAAGTACTGTCCATATCAGAAAGAATATTATCAATCAGACCCTCCTGTAGTGGACAATTGTGGGTTCAAGTTGATACGTTTTTGTTCTGCACGCCGCTTTTCAGCGGTTTGTTGATGCTCTGTTTCTATTCATTTTTGTCATGGGTGTTCATGATCGGCACGCTTTTCATACAACCTGCGTTTTTGACAATTACCGTAAAGACGGCATTGCTTTTTCCACTCCTTCCAGGTCATACCAGGAGGAGGGTTTGCATATTGATCTGTCTGAAGGTTTTCATTAAAGGTGACATCTGTTGAATATTTGCGATAAATATTTTTATATGGATTTTGTCATTCTTCTATTTTTTTAAGCAGTTTTAGACATAAGAACCAAAATTGGAATTATAGAAAACTGTAGGAGTGGGGACAAAGTTAGCGGGCTTTTTACAAGCGCGGGGGGTTGGACTCGTTGATAATAAGGTTTGAGATGTTGGAGCTTTCCCCACTCTGGTTTGGATTTGTAACCCTGGGTATTTTGAATTTGAGCAATACCTTTATCAGGGTCTAGGGCAATTGCGATTGCTTGGCTACATATTGTTTTATTATAGTTCCTTTTTTGTCATTTCTGAGCTTTCGGAAGCATTTGTTTAGATAAGTTGTGTGCTTCCGTCATGATGACTTTGGCATAATTGAGATCTTGGTTGGTCTTCATAGTTTACATATTTTGAACAATATTTTTGATATTTTGAATCAATCAGAACTTGCATGTCACGACCAAAAACAAGAAAAAAAGGACTTTTGTGAGTGGATTCTTGAGCAGCGCAATAATAAGCACTGGTGACAAAAGGTAAGGCAAGGTAAGGTAAGGTAAGGTAAGTCCCAATCATCAAAGCATTCGTTGACAAAGGACCTAAGCATATCGCATAGAGTTTTTTTAAAACGCTCAGTGAGACCATTTGCTTGAGGATGGTAAGCGGTAGTAAATATTTTTGAGCAGAGCTGATTCGACAGAGCTCTGCAATAATTTCTCTTTGAAAATTTTTGCCTTAATCAGACAAAATTTCATATGGACAGCCATGAATAGTTATGACACATTCTAATATGATTTTTTGGATCGCTTCTGCATGCTGGTCTTGTAAGGCAAAGCACATGGCGTAGCGGGTAAGGTATTCAAACTAGGATATATTTATTGTCACGGATAGTAGGAGTTAATGGGCCAAAAATGTCCATGGCAATTTTATTGCAGTTATTTCCTACTTTGATGGGTACCATTGAAGGCCTTGCCATTTGGGAGTTGGATTTGTGTCTTTGGCAGGATTCACAGGTTTGGACATGTTAATAAACGTCATAAGGCATGTTTGGCCAGTAAAAACCTGAGAAAGTTCCCTTTTTTCACCAAAATGCATGTAATCATGTGCGGCTTGTAATGTCTCCTGACGTGGACATTTAGGTAAGGCGATCTGAACAGGGAACACGGGACTTCCACGTTTTCGGAGTGGTGGTAGATGATAAAGAGTTTCATTTTGAAACAAATTTTTGATTTGGCCCATTTGACAATATTTTTCTGTAACTTTACATCAGTAGGCAACGTTTGACTGTGCAGATAGTTGTAGATGTTGCAAAATTGGGGATCATTTTGCTGATCAGTTGCCAACGTGTCATCATTAACATACAAAGTAGTCAACTGGTGCAGTAACTGTTGCACATAGTGTTACAATGAGTTTTTCTGGTTTTGAATAAGGGGGTTCTTTATCAACAGGGGATGAAGATGGTGATAGAGTCAATAGATAGAGAGAAAATAGGTGGAATTTCCTCCACTGTGACATGTAAGGTTTGGGTACCTTCAGTTTTAAAAGGGGGATCAGGATCAGGTAGGGTATCATCTGGAGGCAGAATACGAGAGAGGGCGTCCGCATTGCCGTTGCTCTTACTGACTTTATAAACTATTTTATCTAGTTTATATTGCGTTAATAAATACCCCCATCATTTCAATTGGTTGGATGTGCATTTTACAGATGTGAAAATATGCTTCCGAGGCGCATGATTTGTTGTAATTGTAAACTGGTGGTCCCAAAGGTAGGGTTTGAAGTGTTTAACTGCCCAAGCAATGGCAAGGGCTTCCTGTTTGATTGTTGCATAGTTCCTTTCTGTTGGATTTAAATTCCGACTAGCATAAGCAATTGGACAAATACTGTCCAAAAATTCTTGTGACAGAACAGCTCCAATACCTGTGTTAGAGGCATTGGTTGCTAATAAAAAGGGTTTTGAAAAATTGAGAAATGCCAGAACATCAGCAAAGCAGAGTTTATCTTTTAACAGTTCAAACAATTTTTGACATTCTTCTGTCCAGTAGAAGCGTTTCTTTTTGCCCATGAGCGCATATAAAGGACTAGCGATTTAAGCAATGTATTTTATGAAGTGGTGGTAGAAATTAGCCAAGAAATGAAAGGATTGGACTTCACATTGATTATGAAGGACTTTAAGTCTTTAACACAAGCAATTTTGGCAGGGTTCAGTCGGGCACCATCCTTGCTGACAATATGACCTAAGAACTTCACTGATTTTTAACCAAAATGGCATTTCTTAGGTTTTAACTTAAGCTTAGCTTAACAAAGTCAATTGAAGACAGTTTGTATGTCATCTAGGTGGGAATCAGAATTTTTGGAAAATATGATTATGCTGTAGATATACACTAAACAAGACTGCCAACGTAGGCCTGCTAGTACAATTTCCATCAATTGTTTGAAGGTTGATGGCGCGTTGCAAAGGCCAACGGCCAGATTAGTCTGGTTGGGCAACGGTGATGTGACCATTGTCCAAAGAATAAGCTGATGGCGTGCTGGCAACTTAATTGTTTTAGTAGCAACCATTTGAATAATGTTGAATGGATATAGCAATTCTGAATGGATTGTTAAGTACTTATTATCTGGAAGGCATATTTTATCTTTCTCAAAATCAAACCAATAGAGCCTAACTGTTGCATTGCACTAAGGCCTAAAAATAAAGCAACAGCATTGTTGTTTTAAAGATATACATCTTTGCACTCAGTAAAATAGATTACTTCAGCCAATTTTTGTGTCAGCTCTTCCAAAGGGCAGGACAATTTCGATAATTAGGATAAAGACAGATATAAGAATACTAGTAAAGTCAATTGTGGTCTCTACTTGGCAACCCTGTACACACATGAATCGATTTGTTAGTATTGAAGGTAGTAAATGATTAGTAACTATGAAGTAAATAAGCCTACCTAATGGGTTTCACCGCCGAGGCTGGGGTATTTGACGTGGCAAAATGTTTCTGCTATCATAAGCTGGATCTGTCAGATTTATGACTCTTTGATCTGCTGGATTAGGTGGCCTTTCATACAGCTGCATGCAACAGGATCGGGTAAAGGGGCCTCTGGTTGCAAAAAATTTGGTAATGCACGTTTGCAGCGCATTAGATGGGGTTTGGTGCGACACCTTTGCAGGAGGCTGCCGAGAAGGTGGGGCATCTGGAGGATGTAAATGTTTGGGATACACACTAACGATCATGGGTTGGATAGGTAACAACTGATATCAACCGTATTTATCAAGGGTATCATAGCGAAGTTTGTTGGCTGCCATAGGTTTTCTTCAACTTGATTGGTCAGCTTCAGTTGTTTCCGAACTAGGTTGATTAATAATAAATTTGACAACAAATCAGGGGGGTCTTATTTACGTTTTGATGACTTTGACGTTGTTGAATATGTTGCAAATATCTGGCAGTGCCTGCTATAGCAGTTCCTTCTTATTCAGCATCCTTCAGACTCAATCTGGGGTTACAAACGGTTAGAGGTACTCTAGATCGATCGCATTGATCGATCTAAATTGATTGCAAGGTTCTCATCATTCCGCATAAAGCCGATAATTTAGGAGTTGAAGCCTAAGTACTTTTTGGGAGTAAGTTTGTTACGGTCAGAGGAGCCTTAGAAGTGGGTGTTGTAGTAAGGTTTTGTGTTTGTCTTGGGGTTTGTGATCGAGACAAACAAACTTGTTTCCAGGCTTGAGCTTTCATAAACTGCATTGTAGTTGATAAGTCTATCCGTACAAAGATGAAGTCAAAATTAGGTATCATATTGAGAGTTAGCGGAGGATATTCCACTGTTGTCCAAAAATGGTGATATTCAATCGTGCCACCAAAATAACAGTTCTAGCGGCCTCTTGTGAAATTGAGTTTACCAAGGGAACAGTCAAAGGTTGGGTTCATGAAGGGTGTGACAAATACAAAGCATGAGGACCACTGATATATCTGTGAAAGGCCTTGAAAGTGCCCTGCTCATCTGATGAGAGAGACATAGTTTGTCCATTTGCTGGGGGGTCTTATTCATCCCTTCAAATTGGATTGGGTCAAATCTAGCAGCTCGTTTTGCCAGTGCTGGCAATTAAAGCTAGTCAAATTTTGTCTGATCAAACTCTTGGGAGCCTAATTGAGGTCTTTGTTGCTGACTAGGACTTTGGGGTTTGTCCTTTAGTAATCGGTCTATTTCCATGAATCTGTCACCATCGCCTAGGACGGGCTACCTCATCATAAGTTGAGGAAGTCTGAGAACCAGGCCCAGGGCAAAATGGAACCCATTAATTAAGATGGCCTTCGTCGCCAGTTCCTGGAACTGCGGCGCTAGGTTCAGTAATTAAAATTTCATCATATAGTTTTTGTTGGAACTGCGTTTGTCTACGCATATTTCCAGCGTTCATATCTTGTACCCAGAGTGTCGTTAGTCGCTCCTGTTTCTTTATTTATCTTTCCTTTTGTTCTTGAGCCAAAAGACCACTAAATGGACTCTTGACAACTATTGTCTGGAGACTTCACTTTTTACGTTTGTTCTTTTTCTTAGGTTTAATACTAGACTGCAGTTTTGTTTTGGATTTGACAGGAATGTTTGTTGATTATGCTCAACTTTATTGATGTCAGTGGTGTGTAGTAATTGAGGCTTAAGGCGGCTCCTTGCATGGGACTTAGTGGTTCAGGTCTTTCCGCTTGTAACCCTTTGCACTCTTCACTTTTTTCCTTTCTTCTTTAATATGTTCTTTCTTGGTGGGAATACACCGCTTCCAATGCTGGACCAGGGTAAGTCTGCCCCTGGACTAAGGGTTGTGATTCCTGTTTAATTTCCTCTTTCAGTACTATTTCAACTTCTATAGCTGGCTGTGCGTTGGAGGTGACATTCCGTGGAGGAGTCACCTCTTCTTTGTTTGATGAAGACGACTTAATATGGTATCTACCGACGAAGACGACTTCATATTATATAATGAGAGAAGGAAGATTTTGTCTTTATACAATGAAAGAGACAGACTTGGAAAAGATAAATATTTCGTTTTGCAAGAAGGTTTTACACCCGATAAATGGCGAGTGGTGCCAAAAGACAGAGATGCAACTGTAATAAAACAATCTTCTCCGACAGTTCCTCTTCAAAATACCAATAGACGTGAAACTCGCAGCAGCTCAAAAATTAAATGTTAGGATAATATTTGCAAAGGCTTACAGTTTTTATTTTTTAATGCAAGAAGTTTAAAGAAAAAGTTAAATGAATATAAGGCAATGTTATCTAATCATAATATAGATGTAATTTGTATAGCCGAAAGCTGGCTTGATGGGATCATGTTTAAATAATTTGCTTTCTTTTAACAATTCTTATAATGTGTTTCGTTGTGACCGTAAAATTAAATAGGGTGGCGGTGTAGCGATAGTCACTAAATCAAACCTTAAAATATGCGCTGTTAGCATGAACAACAAATTTGCAAATCTTGAGAGTATAGCTGTCGACATTTTTGGTACATATAACACTTTAAGAATAGTTTGCTAATATTGTTCGCCATGTTTTATATCTCGTGAATCAGAAATTAATAGACTAGCTTTTAATCAGAATTAAATCTTAAATTAAGTTCTGAAATTCAGCCATGCATTTTTGTAGGCGACTATAATTTTCCTGCAATAGATTGGAGCATACCTAAAGTTTTAAATAATGACTACTTTCACCATTATTTTTTAAGTCTTATAAATGAATGTGGATTAGTTCGGTTTATAAATTTTCCTACTCATGAAAGTGGAAACATTCTTGATCTTTTGTTTTCAAATAAAACCGACATTATTTCTGATATTAAGGTTGGGAAACCACTTTCTTATTCCTGCGATCATTTTTCTATTTATTTTTTTATAAATTTTATTGTAAATTTTTGAGTTAAATAAAAGCAAATTATTTATGACTATCGAGCTGCTGATTTCTTAAAAATTAATGAATTTCTTTGTTCTATAAATTGGGCACCTATCTTTAAGTCTTCATCAAACATAAATGAATTATAAAAAAATTCGCTGATATTAACTTAGCATGCATCGAAAAATTTGTGCCAAAAAAAGATAATATTTAGAAAAAAATCCGTTACTCAAAAAATATTGTTTCAATTTAAAAAGAAAATTGCGTTTATTCTGCTTCTCTAAATTTTCAAAAAAAGCTAAAAAAGGTTACAAAAATTGTGCTAAACGTTATAAACAAGCTCTTAAGAACTATCACAGACTAAATAAGGACAGATTATTAATAGTGGTGATATTGGGCGCTTTTACAAGCATGCCAGTAAAAAATTAAAAACAAGTAACTCAAAATATGGTCCGATAAAAAGAGCCGACGGCACTTTAACTTCTGACGCCATTGAAAAATGTAATATTTTTAATGATTTTTTTAAAAGTGTCTTTACAACTGATAATTGAGATATGCCTGAATTTTTACCACGTGTTTCTGACAATAAGGGACTTTTTAATGTTTTATTTCCTGTGTCTTTAGTAGTAAAAAAACTAAAAAAATTACCCTCAAAATTTTCAAGAGCCCCAGATAATATTCCAGCTTCTTATCTTAAAAAAACTGCGGAAACTATTGGACATCCATTAGCGCGTATTTTTTAAATATCAATGCAATTTGGTAAACTGCCCGATATATGGAAAGATGCTTTCATATGCCGAATTTTTAGAAAAAGGCCTATCGTCTTGTAAAGATAACTATTGAGGAATATCACTTACGTGTATGAGCGTAAAAATCATGGAAGGCATAATCAACAACGATATCTTACACTTTTTGCGGAAAAATAACTTAATTACTAAAGATCAATATGGATTTCAGCTGGTAGGTCGGTAGGAATCCAACTGCTTACAACTTTTTCTGACTGGTAATCTGCGTTAGATGCTAAAAAATCAGTGGAAGTTATGTACATTGGTTTTGCTAAGGCATTTGACTCAGTTAGCCATCCAAAACTTTTAAAAAATTTAAAAGCCTATGGAATAAACTGTGAGTTATTTAATTGGGTCTCTGACTTTTTAACAAACAGACTTCAAAAGGTTATGATAAATGACGATAATTTAGAGAGTAGTGCTTACTCAGATTTTTCACTAGTCACAAGTGGTGTCTCTCAAGGCAGCGTTTTGGGTCCCGTTCTGTTTTTAATTTACATTAATGATCTTCCTGATTGTTTGGGTCCAGAGTTATCCGTAAAATTATTTGCAGATGACGCTAAATTTTATATTACTTATGAAGATTCTAATAAAAGACTTGATTTTCAAAACTCTTTGGATAGTTTTTGTAAATGGGCCTCAGATTGGCAATTAAAAATTGCCTTGGAAAAATGTGGAGTTTTGTCTTTTGGTCCAAAATCGTTAGATTTTAGATATACACTAAACAAATGCTTTATGAAATCCAAAAAAGAAATCAGAGATTTCGGCATTAAAATTTCGAAAACTAAAACTTTTCCACTTATTGTTCAGAAATCTTGGCAAAAACTCTTAATAGAATTAACTTTTTGTTTTGGGCCTTCAGTACTAAAGACATATCAGTTTTATTGCATGCGTTTAAAACTTATATTCGGCCATTGGTTGAATTCGAATCATATAGTTGGTCACCTTATCATATAAAAGAGATTAAAAATATCAAAAGAGTCCAAAAAACATTTACTAAAAGACTTTATCATAGATGTTCCTTTCCATCTGTTAACTATAATACAAGAATTGCCGAACTGGGTCTTAAAAAACTTGAAACAAGAAGGTTAAAAACCGATTTAAGTCTATGTTTTAAACTGCTAAATGGACTTTTAGATGTTGATTTTAATTATTTTTTCAAAATAAATGAAGATACGGGTACAAGGGGATATGGGTTAAATTTAAGCCAAAAAAATATCGTTTGAATATAAATAAATATTTTTTAGTCACCACGTGATTAACGTGTGGAACTCTTTTCCACGTGAAATCGTGCAATCAAAAAGTTTATTTATCTTCAAAAACAGAATAAAAAAACACATTTTTTACCCTTTCTGATTGTTTATACATCTGTCATGTTTTTCTCTGTTAGCTTTTTTTTCTCTAAGGTTCTTATATTAACCATATGGTGCATAAATTTTTAGTTAATTAAACTTTTTTGTTGTTTTCTTAAACTTGTATATGTTTTTCTTCTAAATAAAATGTTTTTCTTGTAAATAATTCAAAGCAAACAAAAACTATGTGTTACCACGTTTTGCTGATTTTTTAACATATTTTCATGCAAGAGTCAACATATTTTCATATCACTTCTCAGAAAACCATTTTTTAATTGACGCCCTCTCAACTTGCCTTTTAATCAGCTGTTTTTGTAATGTGTACTGTTAGAGTCTTGTCTTTATTATTGATTTTTGTAAGTCTTCTTACCATAGAAACAAAAGCGTTGTAATATTACAAATACCTCCAGATATTTTGTTAGTTTTTTAATGCTTTGCAGCCTTTGCAATAATATATTAATTCATAATCATAATTATTATTTTTTCTGTTGTAAATTTCGTGCAATTGATTTTTCATATCTCTATTTATAAAAGTTCTGAATCCTATTTTGTAACTTGATATTATTGATAATAGTGATATTTTTATTTGATATTGTACGTGATTGTCATAACTGTGACCTGTGCAATAAAGTCTTCTAATCTAATCTAATCCAATATGGTACATCATCTTGGGGTAGTGAAGAGGTTCAATGGGACAACCCGTTGTTAAGGTGAGAGTATAGATGATTTTTTTGTGTTCATACAACTCCCATTCAGAAAAGATGTAATTCTTTGGTCTGCTGATTCTATTAGGATCATTGCTGTCCTGATCTAGAGTATCAAGGAGTATGATATTTTGTCCTTTCTGCGCTTGGTACCTTTGTCTTTGCAGATGAGGTCGACCCCTACAAGGCACAGTTTGAAAGGTAGAATCAGAATGGAGATCTCTGGTTTGACAAAATAAAATCTCATTAACAATGTCGTATTGTTCATCTGGTGGTAAACGATCAATTTGCTGATATTGTTGCATCAGGTTCTCATATTGTTGTGCATCCCTAATCCTTTTGCTAGTGGGGTACAGATATTCCATTTGAACAATCTCCCATGTGTCATCTACGTACCATTCCTAATTATATGTACCTAATTATATGTAGATGACTGTCGTGGGCTTTTTATTTGTTATGTTATGATATTTTCATGTGAAACTGTGTGATTTATAAAAGATAAAATTGATACTCGTTTTTAGAACATGGGCATTTCATGACAACGCAATAAATTGGTTTAAAAATTAAACTGTCCTGGTAAAATTTAGTCTATTTTCCGAATTCTTAGTCCCCGTGGTTCTACGCTGCGTCTGTGGTGAGCAATCGTTATAAAATAAAATAGTGTAATTTCGGCACACATATTGCTGCAGGTAAAAATCGGTTGAATTAAATGATCGGGTGTTAAATTGTAATTGTAAATAGTTAAAAGACAACGTTGAAATGTGTAGGGGTCATAGCACTGCACTTAAACTCGATTAAGGGGTTTTTTTAAAAAGTGCAGAAATTAAATGCACTTTTTCCCAAATTTTGCTCATTTCGATACCATTTGGCATTTTAGCTGTAACTTTTTGCCAGTTACACGTTGAACAACAAGTAGAAGCTTAAATTAAAGAAAACTGTCTGGAGATAGTGATATGCGTTTAAATTTTTTAAAATGATGATTTCTTGACTGAGAAACAATCGATTGTTTGTAAAGTGCCGAAATTAAATGCACACATTTAATTTCGGCAATTTTCCTTTTTTTTTTAAAACTGATTTAATTAAGTAAAAAAACTACTTTCGTACAGCGAAACTTTTGTGACGCAACGCAGTATCGTGAAAGCTTCAAAATGAGTTATCAAACATGAAATTTGGGCCATACAGTGAAGAGTTACATCGGAAAAACAAAAAAGTGCCGAAATTAAATGCTCTACCCTATGTCCAGTTGTACAATAAACTGTTCTAATCAACTCACACATGATCGAACTTAAATAATCGAATTTAATCATCATTTTCTACTAGTTTTTAAACAAAGCGATTTAGTAAAATAGTCTTAGAAAAAACGAGTTTTTTGGTGTCCCAAATATCGCTGTGCAAGAAAAGTTTTATTGAGTGCACAGAAAATAGCTTGCGCGTGAAAAGTCACAAGTGCAACATTTCTTGTAAAATTTAGGTAAAAATTTCCCTCTCTAGCCGTAAATATTTTTGATATTAGCAATGATATTAAAATAACTTCAATATATGCAAAATACATCTTGTGATTATGGAGGCAAATAAAACCTAGCTGACCTCAATGATTTGCAGTATTGAATCGACTATTTAATATTAAAATCATTTAAAATTTTCAGTAAAAACGGTTTCATATTTAAGATTAAATACCTTATTTTAACAATTATTTATCAAATTACACAATTTGGAACAAAAATACAATTTTTTAAAGCGTGAAAGTTGACTAATTTATGTATATTTTTTGAAAAGCAGGAATTAAAAAAAAAATTATGCGTTCCAATTCGTTTATTAAAAATTTTATAACGGCACAATTTTAATTGATCCGTTTACGTCTCTTATACAAACTTACTAGAGGTCAGCCAGATATTATTCAACCATAGATATCTACTGTCAAACTCTCATCTTGTAAATAAAATCTACAAACGGCTTTTAATACTCAAGATATTTTTAAATTTTTAGAATAAGGATTTGTGATTAAAATAAGGAATCTTAATAAAATAAAGAGGCTTTAGAAAATCTTAATATAGCATAATAAACAATAAATATCCTAGTATTAAAACAATTAAATTAGCTCTGTAGGTAAAATCTTGTATAATATTTCACTGTCAAAAAGGTTTAGAAGCGGTTTAAAATTTGCATTCTTAGGGGTACTTACCCCGGTTTGCCCCGGCTCATTTGACAGCTAAATTGCGGGGGCCGGGGTCGGGGCCGGGGTAGAGAGAATTACGTTTGCCGAGGCCGGGGCTGGGGTGGAAAAAAAGTGTCGGGGCAAGCCGGGGCCGGGGCCGGGGCCCTGGTCGATCCCTACGCCTGGTAGTATGCTAGTTAAATTTTAAACATCATCTTTTTATGTATTATTAATTTTGCCTTGTAATTGCGCCGAAATAAGTTCTTGCTAATATACGCTAAAGAATTCAAATTTATTTTGGGGCTATTAGTAGTCTGAATAACAAAAAAAAAACCACGGGGTGTTCTGAGGTCCAGTATTTATTATGATGTTAAAAATTAAACACCAAATAAGGAATCCAAAACAAACTAGTGATGATGCTAAAAGTGTTTAGTATTTATAAAACCAAATTAAATTTTGACAGCCAGCTCTTTTCGTCCTTACAACTAGGACTAAAAAACTTTTAAAAAAAACCTGTTTACTGTAAAATTGTAAACTGTGAACTAAAAGTTATAAGACATTATAAGATACAGATTAAATTATATCGGTTAAATTAAATAACATAAATACAATCTTAAACTATACAATGGTATTATTAAATATGACCGGGGCCCGGGCCCCGGTTGATATCTAGTTACAGCTACCTTTTTTTGGGAATAGTAGGTAACAAGAGAGCTTTTGGGGTTACTACTCCAGAGTTTTCTTTCTCCAGACCAAAATCTAACAGCGTCCTCTCTCCAGGAGTTGTTACTGGTTCACTTTGGTACCATAATTTTGGTGGCTTGTGTCTTTTCCACAAGTGTGTCTACTGACTTCAAAATACATTCAGTCATTGTCGTCATCATTTTTGTCATCATTTAAGCCAATGCTAAGGATGAATTTGGCACTGCAGACGCATGCAAAGTTACCTTGCCAGCATCTGGCGTCGTGGGTGTGGGAATCCTGGCCATCACTTGGGGAACGGTATTTTTTGCAGCTATTTCAGGAGCCAAAAACTGTTCAATTTTGGCTGCACTGAGGGGATGGGTTACTGGGGTTTGTTTGGTAACTACCAGTGAGGGATAAACAAATTGCCATAAACAATTAGTCTGCATACTTGTTTGAGGGTAAGGGGGTCAAGATTGATACTCCTGGTTGCTATATTCTGTCCTGCTTTGTATGTCAGAATAATTTCTTGGTCGTTTAGTCGGTTGGGTTTGTTGTTTTGATGGCCGCTTTTGGCGTCTCCTTTCATCTTGGTGAGTTTGGGGTTCTTGTTGACATTGATCATGTGTTTGCACCCTTTGACCTCTTTCTTGTTCTTGTTGTTCACGTTGTTGGTCGGTATTTTCAAACATTTCTTCTTCCGAGAAATTGTCATTTTCTCTTTGGTCAACGTCAGTGAATTTGTGATCTGGTACGGCATTGCAGTTTAACCTCTGTCTCCTTGGGTAGAGAAAACCTGCCCCAGTTGTGGGGTGGGTATCACCTCCACCAGAAGCGTCAGGCTGGGACAGCCCTTGCCGGCGCCTCTCCTGCCTGCTCATTACCTGTTTGGAGTTTTGCATATTTGCGTTTTCAGACAGATTTTGAGGATGTTCTATATGTTGGTGATGATCCCCAAGCTGCCGTGATTCCGCCATAATAATAATAATAATTTTTTAATAATAATAAGATATGGGGTGACCGTATAGAGTGAGGCTTTGCGCTCTTACTGTCAAAGGGGGTTTGGGGGGATTACCTATGGGCTGTGCTTAACTCCATTTAGCTCGCACGTATTACACAGTAATCCTCAACAAGGCCTTCCTATTTTTTATGCCAATGTTTAAAATAAAATATGGAGCCTTACTTCCTCCACTTTAGATGCTTAACTGACCAATGATAGCTAGCGGCGGCTACTGAGAACAGGGGTTTTGACAGCGGCTACTGAGAACAGCCCCCAATGGCAATCAAGGGGTTTTGATACAGCTCTGTTATTGGCTCCAGTTAAACATGTTGAAGGTGTTGAACGCGCATGTTGAAGGTGTTGAACGCGCGTCTACAATAGGTCAGTCAAGCGCCTGTGAGGAGAGCAAGACTCTTGTGGCCAACTTCTAACGGTCTTTTAGTTATGGATGGAGCAGCCAAGTGGCTGACGCAGGTCGGCTTAAAAGAAATAGAGCAGCTGAAATTGCACATATTTGATTTATAATTTGTTTATAGTAATTTTTAACAAAGTTTTGCTATATATTACAAATAACAAGTTTAACAGAAATGAATAAGCGTTTTACGCTTTTAACAGAATTAATTAGAACAGGTAATTACCCCTATTGTTTCCCGATTTATACCAACAGAAACGGCTATAATGACCTGTACAACCACAATAATTACAAATTGGCTGGCCATCTGGCATCCATCGGCCATTACCGATGTTTCCCACAGAAAGGATTTACTACCTGATATAAAGTAAAAACAAGCGGTGACCATAGCAATTGATTCAAAAAGGAAGATCAAAAAGTTAGCAAGAACTTTAAAGATTCTCTTGCTATGCGCTAATTTTTAGAAAAGAAATAGACTTCTTTTATCCACCAATCACGCGACAAGCAAATCTCAACTCAACGTAATCAAAGACAGAGTTTGTAAAATCCAGTCCAACATTGAGGATGGGCAATTAAATCGTTATATTGCCCATTTAAGTCATTGCTTTTGAATAATGCAAATGCCGGTGTCCTAGAATAGATCTTCCCCCATTACAGATCTCCCCCCCCCCCGAAAAATTTATTCTGGCTCACGCCAGAACAGATCTTCCCCTCTCAGAATATTTATTCCCCCTGTGGTAAAGCATACAGCAAAAATTTGCATAAAATTCTTAACGGAGAGGGGAGGATTTATTCTGGGGTCGCATTCTGAAGAAACCCTTATATTTATCCCGTTAAATCCATTTCAATGAAAATAAAAGAAATAAATATATATTTTAAATAAATAAACCTGCCGCATATGGGACAGAAAATGATTGCAATGATTTTTTTAATTCTTTTTTCTCGCGCCGCAAAACCACCTCGCGCAAAATAAAAATTTAATCAATGCGCGTTTTTTATTTTTTATTAAATTAATCCTACGGGAGAAAATATTTAACCACCTCTTGAGTTGGATAAATTCTTATTCTTAAAACAATAGAAAAAATTTAACCCGACTTTTACCCAGGTAAAATTGATTTTTCACTCGCATCCTTAAGCACGTAAAAAAAAGTTAACCCAGGGTTAAATTTTAGCCCCGCGTCAGAATGCGCGCCCAGGTGTTCACTCTAGAAAAAATCTTCCCCCTTGTTATAAATCATGTAACAATTATTTGCATATTAAAAACAACATCCTTTTTTTGTTTTTTGTGTCATTTCGTTTTTTTTCTTTTAATAAAAAATACTCCAGGTTTCAGATCAAAGAATTTGTAATAAACACAAAAAAATAAATTTTATTCTAATCAAACATTTGAGATGTCTGAAATATTTAAAAAACCTGCCTTTTTTAAATTAACACCTTTTAAATGTTTTACTTAAAATTAGGATCTCAACAAAAATTAGAATTTCAATCCTATAAAGCTTAAATGTGAACCCTAAGCAAACCTAAGCAGAAAACTTAAATTCAAAATATTAACCGTTTAAAATATTAAGCAACATATTATGAAAAAAAGTTTGGAAGGTTTGGCGGCGCCAGAAAAAATACATTCTGCGTATCTTCGGAAAACATCACTTCCTGATTAAAGACAAAAAACTTTTTTCCTAAGCCTAAGCAAAACCTAAAAATCAACCTAAACAACCAAAAAAATAACAACTTTAAACCTGTTTAATGTTGAATTAACTGCTGAACATGAAGAAGATTTTTTTGTTTTCATTTTGACTTTTAAATTAAAAAAAACTAAAAACTTATGGATACTCATAATTTAATTTTTATTTCTTCTTATTTTAATTTTTGTCTATATATTATGTTTTATAGGAAGCAAAAACTGAAAGGTAAATAATGAATCAAATACTGATCAAAAAGAAATTAAACTGGTGTCATTTTTTTGTGTCTTTTTTATTATACTCTGTCTTAAAAATTGATAAATTTAAAAAAAAAGCCTTTTCAGGATAATAATTTTCTTAAAAAAATATTCAGTTTATTTAATTATGGCATATTTTTTACATACTCCAACAAAGGCACCAATGCAAACCTTTTTTTATCTCCGAAAACCAACTAAATAATACTTAATTATTAATGTCAATACTCAACTGTTTTTTGAATTAACAACAACTAAAGCTAAAGTTGATTTATATAAAAATACAAAAAACAAACTAATTTTTTCTAAATGTAACATTTTAACCTTCTGTGTTAAAAATTATGTTTTTAAATTTGCCCTAACAAATTCTCGCGTATCATTTTTGAAATTTATGCAAATTTTTAAGGGGGGAAGATTTATTCTGGTGTTTGAACCAGAATAGATCTTTGGGGGGAAACTATTCTGATGGGGGAAGATCAATTCTGGCGTAAATCAGAATAAATCTTCCGGGGGAAGATCTATTCTAGAGCGCACCATAATAAATCTTCCAGAGGGAAGATCTATTCTAGAGCGCACTAGAATAAATCTTCCAGGGGGAAGAAAAATAGGGGGAAGATCTATTCTGCAACACCGGAACACGTCTCACATTGGCTTCTTCTGGCCAAAGGTCTACAAGGCAAAACAATTAAATATTTAGTAGATAAATCTTTACACCAAGCTTATAAAATCTTGAACCCAACCGTTTAGGATATGGGCAGGCTTAGGCTACTTGTTGACTTTTTTAGGCTTGAGCCTTTATTAATTTTTTTTAAAAACGACCCTTACTTTTTTATAAGGTTTTTACAACGCAAATGAAAGGAAGAGTCAACCACAACAGATTTACCACCCACTAACCACTCAAGGATTAGGTGCATGCGCAATTAGTCACATGCGCGCTATGTGTGAACACACAGCTTGGTATGTAGGCCTGCCCATAATTTACCACTGGACTCAAGCGGCAAAAATTTTAACATGTAAGGGCGCAGTAGAGCCAGTGTTACAACGTGTGAGCGCCGAAATAGGAGAGACCCCTTTATTAAAAACCTGCGCTTCCTGATGCTGCTAAGATTTTTATTTGCCTATTGAATATATTTTGGTGGGCATATTTCCCCACACAACAATATATCTTAATAGTTTACCGCGGTAAAGTTTATGTACGACATTTGTCATATGTGACTACCGCCATGGTGAGAAAGGGTTCATGGTTGTAACGGAAGAAAAGGACATCACAGGAACTGGTTAACAAGACAAAAACTACAACAAAAACTAAAATACGCAAATAAAGTTGGCACAAATAATAGGCATATAATATAATTCAATTTGTATAAATCGTCGGACCATTCCTTACAGCTATTGGTTTTTTTATTTAATACATTAAAGTGTTATGCTTTTCTTTACAAATTTAATAAAAAATTTGTACATATACATATTTTTTAGTGCTGAAGCGAGCCAATGAGAACAATTGCAAGAATTACTTTATACCTAGTCGTGTATTAAATGCTGCTGCCGATTTTATTGATGGAATGAAGTATGGATTTTCAGTTGAATATCAAGAGAAGCTAAACTGTAAAAAAGTAAAAAATTTTGTTTTAAAGCTTTTCTGAAAACTTACCAGGGGACAATCTTCGCGGGATAGTGAAAATATGTGCCAGAGTCATAGAATATTTCCTCTCCCTTGAATTTCCTCCAGAGGGAAGAAATATTCTAGCTGCGTCAAGAATATTTCCTCCTGGGGAGGAAATATTTTGATTTTGCATCGGAATATTTCATTCCCCCTCAGAATATTTCCTCCCCCCTCAGAATAATTCCTCCCCCCTCTAGAAAAAAGAAATAATTGTGGCTGCATCCGGTATATCTCCTCTGGGGGAAGAATTATTCTGATTTTTCGTCGGAATATTTCCTCCCCCTAAAACGCGTAAACTTTTTCTGGGTGTTTTAAAGAAATACAATGTTTATAATAATTTTTACTGTTTTATAAAAAAGCAAACAGTTTGAAATAAATTTTAATTGCAGATTTGATTAGATTAGATCATTTTAACCCCCGATTCTTAAAGTTTTTTAGTTTAATTTAGTTCAATATTTTATTAATTTGTCTTGTCATATACAGTCTAAATATAACTTTTTTTGTAAAATGTTTAAATATCAACTAAAAACTTTTACTTTAAAAAATTAAAGAACTAAAAGTTTATACTCTTGCCTCGAAAAAAATTCTTATTTAAAATCGACTGTTTTTTGCTAGTTACAGAGAAAGTTCCTTAACAAAAAATGTTAAAAATGTAAAAAACCTGTCATAGATATACAAAAAATATATGATTTGGCACAAAACAAAGAAACCTGCTCGATTTATTTTTGACAATTGTAAACTTACCATGATTTTAAATTAATGGTTGCATTTGCATGTTACTCCTTATTTTCTGACTACTTAACATAAGATTTAAAATCAGGCAAATTGTTGACAATCGATAATCTCACGTAAAACTGCATGCAGTTTTTATACGCATATATATACCGTCTTATTATAAAAGCCCTCCATATAATAGTTAAATTTTGCGCGTAATACGAAACAATCAAAAAAAATTAAGCTGACCGGCTTAAAAGAACTGACTGATTCGTAAAGAATTTTTACATTGATTTTTTTTTCAATGATCAGATAACAGAATTAATATTATACTAAGCATAGTCTATGCATAGTTTAATTCTACTGTTTTCATCCTTTCATTGTTTTTTTTGTTTCTTTTTTTTTCTCTTTTTCTATTTTTTTTTCTTTTTTTATCAACAACATAAAATCTGCGACTTAATTGCCGCCAATATGAATTACAATTGTAACTAATTATCAATGAACATAGCTATCTGATATGACTTTAAAGGCTCAAAAAGAGCGCTTATTTAAGTCAGTTTTAAAACTTTTCTTGAATGCATCCAATGAATCGACAGTTACTTGAGATGGGAGAAGATTGTTCCAAGGTGTAACCACCCTATTTGCAAAAGAAAATTTCTTTGCATTAATTCGGCAGTCTTCAATTGCCAATTTAAATAGATGACCACGGGTGGGCTGCAGGTTAAATTTAAAAAAATCATTGCTTGCAAATTGTTTAAGCAATGTATAATTTTAAAGCACTCATATAAATCAATTTTGTCTCTTTGATCCTTTAATCTTTCTAAACCTAGGTAATCCAGTCTATGTTCATAACCAACAGGTAACAACTTGCATTTATAAAACAAACGTCTAGTGAAATTTTGTTGTACTTTTTCCAAAATGTTTATATCTTTTTGTAAATAAGGGTTCCAAACTGCACTAGCATACTACAGAATTGGTCTAACATAGGACTTATATGCTATGAGAAAATTATTTTTAGAGTTTGAATTGAATGTTCTAAAAATTAGTGATGTCGATCTCATAGCTTTTTTTGCTGTGATTTCACAATGTTTAGAGAATTTCATATCATGGGATATATAAACACCTAGGTCACGCACCAATTCTGTAGTTGCAAGTACGTTATTACCAAGCTTATATTTACAAATTAACTCTTTGCTATGATTTCGAATATAAAGAACTTCACATTTGTGATTAGATAACTGCAATTGCCAGTCTTGTGACCAGCTGTGTATTCTATCTAAATCTTGCTGAAGTCTTAAGGTTTGAATGTGGTAATCTTTAGACGAAGATTTTACAAACTTTATATCATCTGCAAAGAGTCTAATTTGTGAGAACTTAACACAATCAACAATATCATTAATATAGACCAAAAATAAAAATGGACCTAAAACAGAACCCTGAGGAACTGAACTTTTTACAGGAAATGATTTGGATATTGAGTTATTAATTACAACTTTAATTTCTCGCCCAACTAAAATTTCTTTTATCCATTTTAAAAATTTACCAGAAACACCATATTTTTCTAGCTTATATAACAATTTTTGATGTGACAAGGTGTCAAAGGCCTTGGCAAAATCCAAGTAAATGACATCAATTAGAAATTTATCTTTTAGTGCTTGCGTCCACTCATTAAAAGTTTCCAACAGCTGTGTTATTGTAGAACTTTTTGCCTTAAAACCATGTTGAAACCTTCACAAAATGATATGGAAAACGACAAGAAGTTCTTCTTTGACAAGCTGTTCCATTAGTTTACAAGAAAAAGATGTAAGTGAAATTGGACGATAATTTTCTTTTAGGCTTTTGGTGCCTTTTTTAAACAGTAAGTTTAATAAAGCTATTTTCCAATCAATTCTCCAAAATCAAAAGACATTTAAAAGATTATTGCCAAAGATTCAGCAATAACTTTAGCCAAGCGTTTTAAAAAGTAAGCTGGAAAACAGTCAGGTATTGGAGACAATGTGTTTGGGAGCTTTTTAAGGGCCTTAAATACCTTTTTTGTGGTAAATACCATGTTGTCCAACTTTCCAATATTTGATGGATTAAAATTTAGCAAAGTATTATCATCATCATCAAAAACAGAAGCAAAATAATTTCCAAAAAGTTCAACTTTTTCAAAGTCTTCAGTTATAAATGTCCCTTCGTCTCTTTTAATTAGTGGGATAGTTTGTTTTGTTTTAATTTTACTATTAACAAATTTGTAAAAATTGTTTAAACCCCCAGAATTTAAAATTTTTGTTTCTTTATTAGTGTTAAAATCTCTAACTTTATTTTTGTATACTTTGCAAATTTTTTTGTACTCTGATCTTGATTTTTCATCAATATTACGCTTATGCTAAAGTTTTTTCTTTTGATTTTGTAGTTTTCTTATTTGTATTGGATATTGTACAATTTTTTCTGTTTGTAAATAATTTTTTTCCAGGGACATGTCTATTGATTCCTAACAACAAAATATCCTTGAATCCCTGCCAAGCATTTTCTACTGTGCCACATTCCTCAAATAAAATTTTCTAGTTGATTGTAGATAAATATAAACTTAGCATATCATAATCTGCTTTTAAAAAATCAGGTATGTAGTTTTGAATCTTATTTTTAGGACTGTCAAATATTTTAAGATTAATTTCAGATAAAATATTGTCATGGTCTGATTGTGAAAAACTGGGCGCAACAGTGACATTATTGAAAATGTCTCTATCGTTTGTGAACAAAAGATCCAGATAATAATTCCCACGAGTTGGTTGTGAAACAAGCTGATACATACCTAGCTCAATAAAAAACTCAAACCAATTATTTTTATTTTGCGTGTTTGAAGTTATTTTATTTGAAGACCAATCTACCCCTGGCAGATTGAAATCTCCAGTAAAAACAATGGTTTCTACAAAGTTTTCTGTTAAGTTCCTGATTAGCTCAAATATTAGATTGTCTTTTTCTTTCCTAGTACTAGGTTCTCTATAAATACCAATGAATCTCAGTTTAGATTACTTTTGTTGAAAAATGTCAACCGCTACTAGTTCTATTGCATTGTACTTTTCCGCCATTTCAACTTCAACTACTCTAAAAATATTTTTAACCAATAGAACTACTCCACCTCCTCGCCGCTGCTGTCGAGTCCTCCTGTCCATCCCTTCGATAAACATTAATTTTTTTGTTTTTTTAAATCATTTGATCAGTGGTTGTTTCAGTGAGCCATGTTTCACAAATAAAGCAGATATCAATATCACCATAGGCAAATTCGTCTCTTGAAATCAGAACATCTAGCTCATCCAAGGAGTTAGCAAGGCTTCTTGCATTCATACACAAAATTTTTATATAAGGTATAAGTTTTAGTTTACTACAACAATAATAATTAAGTCGCACAATATCCTATTTTGAAACATTTAGGGGAGCCTTGATGTCGAACAAAAAAGGATCACCATCAGCAGAATACCGAAGTGAAACCTTTTTGTTCTGTTCTCTAAGCTCCCAAAGTTTGCCAAGCAACTCCTTTTGACAGACTCGCTGTTCCTCATTCAGTGACGGCCTTACATAAACTTTATCAAATTTAGTGACCCCCCTTAGTCGTCCTCCTGAACGTACAGCTCTATTTCTGATATATTTATTTAATAGTCTGATTTTTAGGAGCCTGGGCCGTTCACCAGCTTTTCTGATATGAAAAAACACAATTGGAAAGACCTGTCCTGAATCGCCACTATCCAGAGTCTTTAATAACTCGGTCACATTCTCTTTTTCCCCTTTATAGGAATTGCTCTCCAATAGGCCAGATACGACCAGCATCGTCTCATGTTCTTTTTGCACCTCCATGCGCTTAAAATAACTGTCAATCATTGGCAGTAGACGATTCAGCACCTTTTCACAGACGGAAGCAACTAACTCAGTATTGACACCAGGAGCTCGTTCTTCCTCCATCCTGGCGAACCTTTTATCCAAATCCGTCAACTTCCTCTGGAGGTCCGCATTCTCAGCTTCCAGTCTGGCAATTTGATCATCCTTTGTTTCTCTCAGCATGTTGCAGTGGAGGTTTTACGTAGTGGGTAAAAACCAAATTTTTTAACGTAAGTGGGAAAAAACCTTTCCGAATGGGTATATAGCCAACTTTGTAAATGGGTATATAATTAAACGTAAGTGGGTAATAAATAATAATTTTATCTTGATTGCCTTGATGAAACACAATTTATAAGCAAAACAAATTTTAAAAATACACCCACATATTTTTCTTTTAAAAACAAAAAAAAAGCAAATTAAAAATTTGACAAAACTTTTTAACGCCAAATTTAACAGATAAAATTTTTACTTTCAAAATTAACAATAATAACCCATTTAACAGAATCCTGTAAATATCAAATAAATGAATGTAAAATAGGTTAAACCAGTAATTTTTTTAAGACATTTGTTTAAAATTGAAATATGCACGCAGTATTAATAATATATGCGTTTAAAAATAAATAAGAAATTTTTAAATAAACTCATTTACTATCAAGATATACTTTGATTCATATTTAGTTGACACAATAACAAAGAACTTTATGCATATGAACACAATTAATGTAAATAATTAATATGCTTGTAAATTTAAGATTATTTAAATACATACTCAGGCACTTTTGTTTGAGCTTTGGTACATATGAACATAGGAAGCAAGTTAAAATAAAATTTATGATAACCAAGACACAAATACCAGTTATTGGAAGCCAATTGATAGAAATTAAGCTTAGGGCACCGTTTAATCCAAAGGACAAATTGTTATCTTTGGTCGATTTATTACCACCTACAATGTTATTAATTTGCGAAATTCTTTCTTTACTTAAAAATACCAAATTTTGTTTAAGGTAAAATTTAGTAATGCCCATCGGGCAATGAACAAAACAATCGGTATCAAAATCGCACTTTCAAAATGTAAACTTGCCATTGCTTCTACATCACGCAGAGAGGATTCTGTTGAGAAAGTTGCCGAATTTCCACATTCCGCATGTTCTACTGCTTTACCAAAATCTGTGGTACATTTAAACTTTAAGCGAGCACCTGTAACACAATTGTAACATCCACCGAAACTTATCAGTGTAATTTTACATTTTTTTAAGTTCCGTTTAACTGCTTTACGAAATCCGTCCAAGGTTATCTGTGATTCGAGGGAAGCTGCCGTATTATATTCTGGAAATAACTTTTTACCTGAACCTAAAATTGAAATACTTTGTGTTTTTAAAGGTACAATATTTTCTTGATTAAAGAGGGATTTAAGAGTTGAATCTGTGCAAGACCACAAGACAGTTAATTGTCCTGGAATACAGTCACATGACTCTGTAAAATAGCAGCTAAAATTAATAGCATTTTCTTTGTTAGCACATTGAAGAGAGCCTATAATGCCGGAAATTGGCAGACCACTAGGAGAAGCTTTTGCCAAAACGGTTTTGGCTCTATCTGTTAAAAATTAGAATTCTAAAATTGGAGAAGGAGGATTAGATACAGCGATTAAAATGATTTTAATATCGTTCCAAAAAGTTTTTACACCCGGTTTTAAGAAAAATTTATGGTTGCTCGTTTTTCCTTGTAGATTAATTCTGGCGACTGCTTCAACTTAATATATCCAAAAAAGACAAGAAAATACTTTGTATATTTTTTCAGATTCTGGTTTCGCAAATATCATATAAAACACACAACCTTGTGAACAAAAAAACATCCGCAGCCTGCACAGCCGCAACTGGATTTACAATAACTGAAGCCAGGCGCAAAGTTGGCTTCATTTGAAAGCTCTGGAATTTTTGTGTCCACCGTTACCTTGAAACTGTAAAAACGCTGTCCTAAATCTGGTAGTTGTTGTGGTTCCTTACCTTTACAACTACCAGAATTTGGAAGTGAGAGGACATTTCTTTAAACAGAAATTACCTTTAATTTAAAGTTACCAATTTTAGGCGACGAAAAACTGGGATTAAACACAGTAGCAGCAGAGAAACCTAAATCTATAAACACCTTAGTTGTTGATTTTAGGCTCATGATCAGAAACGGCGGTTACATTGACATGCAGGCCTACACTTTACAGTTTTTAACAGCTCAGTGGGAAAAAAACCTCTTTCTATGGACGACAGAATTTTTCTGCTACGGTATCCAGATTTATATCTGGCAGATGTTTTTCCTGGTGACGAGGAAGACTTTCAGCCAACATTGCTTGTTAGAATGAATTATTTTACAAAATTTTTAGACCTAGGAACTTCAATGTCCTTACCTTCAGGATTGGATTTAATGCCATCAAAGCTTGGTTTCCTGATTGGAGGCAAAGATGAGACTCCTTCACAGTGTAAACAGAGTCAGTGTTTGACAACTGTTTTTTAGGTTACAACTGATCCTTTTGTCACTGAATTTCCTAATCAGTTTAAAGAAAAAGTTGGAACATTCTGGACATCAGAAGGAATCGGTGCCTGAAGGTGTACCGGAATTAGTGCAAGAAATGCCTGAAACCGATCAGGATAAGTGTGCAATGGACCAGTTTAAAAATACAGTAACCATAAAAAATAATTGCATACAAGTCGATTGGCCGTGGGTTTGTGAAAATTCCAACCTTCCAGATAATTTCGGTCTTGCTTTAGGTCGTTTAAATTCACTTGCAGTACGTTTGCAAAAGGATAAAAACCTTTTGGACGCTTATATTTTTATTTTAAAATATCAAGAAGAAGCCGGGATTATAGAGCGGATTCCTTGGGAATAAATCCAGGAACCATGCAGAAAACACTATCTCTTACACCATCCAGTGAATAAAAAGGACTCAGATAAGCCTAGAATTGTGATTAATGGGTCTGCAAAGTTAAACAAAAACTCTAACAGTTTAAATGATTGTTTAAAAAAAGGTTCTTTGTTACTTTCAGATTTGTGCGGAATTTTAGAAAAATTCAGCAGACTCCATTGACAAAACAGACAGCTTCACAAAGTGTAGCTGGTATTTACGATCCCAACGGTCTGATCGGCCCAGTGATTGTATCAGGTAAAATTTTAATTCAAACTCTTTGGTTTTTAAAATTTAGCTGGGATCAAGAATTGCCTATTGAATTACACGAACAATGGAAAATAAAAGACATAAAAGATGTGGACTAGTCTCAGATGGATATTACGTGAACCATAGGAAATTCGCATTTCCTTTAAAATAATTTAATAAAAATTTAATAAGCTGACCATTTCATAAAAATTTCCACCATATGATTTTTTAAACCGTGAACTAAATACACAGCACTGTTGCATATTTCCATTAGTCTAATGAAACCTCAATTTTAAAAAATACTCACAGCAATCTTTGACAAGCGCAAAATCGCCACTTTTTGGAATTTATAATTGTTTCTTACACAAACAAATAAAACAATTTACAATTGACTCATGATTAAAATAAGGAATCTTATTAAAATAAAGTTTTAATAAAATCTTAAAATATAAATAATAAATATCCTCCTATTGAAGCGATTACATTATCTCTCTAAATAAAATTTTATATATTTGTCACTGTCTAAAATTGTAAAAAGTGCTTTAAAATTTGTATTCTTAGGGGTCTTTAGCCCGGTTTGTCCCGGTTGATTTGACAGCTAAATTGCCGGGGCGGGGGTAAAGAAAATTGCGTTTGCCGGGGCCGGGGCCAGGGCCAAGATAGAAAAAATGTGCCGGGGTAAGCCGGGGCCGGGGCCGAGGCCCCGGTTGATCCCTAAGCGCAGTCGTCAGCCTAACTGGGACAGTTAAAGTTATTGGAACATCGACCACGACCGTTTAAATGAAGGTTACTACTACATTTTACCTTTTTTCCAGCAAAATTTTAAATTTTGACTTTCAGTTTTAAAAACGACAATACCTGATGAAACACATTTTTGTGAGGAAACTGCAACTAATTGTGGACAGGCGGTGTTAAAACTGGCAACGGAAGCCGGAAAAATGCAGAAAAATAATAATAAAAATAGCAATTTGCCACACGTTCTCATTTTAGGAAGAAGTGTGCAGCTGGAAATAATTTTAGGTTTAGTTTCCTCAGTTACTTCTAAAGGAAAAAGTAAATTTACTGGTCGTGTTACAATCTTTCTGTTAGACAGAATAATCTTAGCAGCGCGTTCCAATGGTAGAACTTCTTGTATTCTTCCCATTTTCCAGCAACCATGCGAAAGATTTTCGTCTTAAATTAATACAACTTCTCCATTTCTTGGGGAAGAATATGCTCTGGTTTTTGGAGTTTTGTTTGTTGGTTCTCAAGTACTCCTAGTCCAATAGTCCCAAAAATTATCTAAAATTTTCTGTCCTTGGCGCCAATATTTAATCAAACGTCCAGAAGAATCCAGTTTAGGGTGAAATTCCGCATCACTATGATTTTCTTCTAATCTTCAAGTTGACTGCCACCTAAAAGAAAATCAATTGGACGTAGTGTGATTAAAGACTCTAAATTTTCATAACAATGTATTAAAGGTATTAACAATGTAACAATAACATTGTATTAAATTAACGACAGACTTAACTTCCACAAGGAAGGTTGACCTTTCTGAGAGGGAAAACAGACGATATCCGATAGCTCATTTTAAACTGTTTTTAACCAAACTTACCATTTGCTCATAAACACCTCCTTGCCATGGAACGTTTTCAACAATAAAATACCATTTGATTTTGTTTTTAGAGCAATAGTTTATTACATCTGACGATGTCAAAACTTCTTTCCTGCATGTCAATGTAACCGCCGTTTCTGATCATGAGCCTAAAATCAACAACTAAGGTGTTTATAGATTTAGGTTTCTCTGCTGCTACTGTGTTTAATCCCAGTTTTTCTTCGCCTAAAATTGGTAACTTTAAATTAAAGGCAATTTCTGTTTAAAGAAATGTCCTCTCACTTCCAGTGTCCAATAAAAGTTTTACTTCCAAACTTCTATTGTTTTCAGGATTGTAAATCTTTGCCCGGGCGCTGAAAAAGAGACCTTTCTTTTTGAAGGAAACTGATAAAGTAGGTACATTGTTATAAATTAAGCAAATTTTAGAGGTTTTTGTAACCTCTAGTTGATTTTGAGACAATTTATTAAGTGAACTATGAGTTAAAGAATTTAATTCTATCAATTGTTCCGTTGCTAATAAAGAAAAAGTTTTGGTATCTGTGTTTGGTGTTTTTTAGCTAAAAATATAGTGGAACATAAAGTTCTCCAATGCTGGGTACTTTTACAGTGATAACAAGGTTTTAAAAAACTTTTGCATTGAGGTTTCAAATGACCAGTGCTTAAGCATTTAAAACAAACATTTAGCTCACAAAATTTTTTCTCCCTATTTGGAATGTCTCCAAACCTTTTACACTCATCGATAGGGATCGACCGGGGCCCCGGCCCCGGCCCCGGCAAACGCAATTCTCTCTACCCTGGCCCCGGCCCCGGCCCCGGCAATTTAGCTGTCAAATAAGCCGGGGCAAACTGGGGTAAGGACCCCTAAGAATGCAAATTTTAGAGCGCTTTTAAACATTTTTGACAGTGAAATATTATACAAGATTTTATCTACAGAGCTAATTTAATTGTTTTAATATTAGGATATTTATTGTTTATTATGCTATATTAAGATTTTCTAAAACCTTTTTATTTTATTAAGATTCCTTATTTTAATCACGAATCCTTATTCTAAAAATTTAAAGATATCTTGAGTATTAAAAGCCGTTTGTAGATTTTATTTACAAGATGAGAGTTTGACAGTAGATATCTATGGTTGAATTATATCTGGCTGACCTCTAGTAAGTTAGTATAAGAGACGTAAACGGATCAATTAAAATTGTGCGGTTATAAATTTTTAAATAAACGAATTGGAACGCATAGTTTTTTTTAATTCCTGCTTTTCAAAAAATATACATAAATTAGTCAATTTTCACGCTTTAAAAAATTGTATTTTTGTTCCAAATTGTGTAATTTGATAAATAATTGTTAAAATATGGTATTTAATCTTAAATATAAAACCGTTTTTACTGAAAGTTTTAAATGATTTTAATGTTAAATAGTCGATTCAATACTGCAAATCATCGAGGTCAGCTAGGTTTTATTTGCCTCCATAATCACAAGACGTATTTTGTATATATTGGAGTTATTTTAATATCATTGCTAATATCAAATATATATAAAACAAGAGAATTTTCGGCTAGACAGGGAATTTTTTACCTAAATTTTACAAGAAATGTTGCACTTGTGACTTTTCACGCGCAAGCTATTTTCTGTGCACTCAATGAAACTTTTCTCACACAGCGATAATTCGTACACCAAAAAACTCGTTTTTTCTAAGACTATTTTACTAAATCGCTTTGTGCAAAAAATTAGCAGAAAATGATGATTAAATTCGATTATTTAAATTCGATCATGTGTGAGTTGATTAGAACGGTTTATTGTACAACTGGACATAGGGTAGTGCATTTAATTTCGGCACTTTTTTTGTTTTTCCGATGTAACTTTTCACTGTATGTCCCAAATTTCATGTTTGATAGCTCATTTTTAAGCTTTCACGATACTGCGTTGCGTCACAAAAGTTTCACTGTACGAAAGTAGTTTTTTACTTAATTTAATCAGTTTTTTAAAAAAATGGAAAATTGCCGAAATTAAATGTGTGCATTTAATTTCGGCACTTTACAAACAATTGATTGTTTCTCAGTCAAAAAATCATCATTTTCAAAAATTTAAAAGCCTATCATTATCTCCACACAGTTTTCTTTAATTTAAGCTTCTACTTGTTGTTTAACGTGTAACTGGCAAAAAGTTACAGCTAAAATGCCAAATGGTATCAAAATGAGCAAAATTTGGGGAAAAAGTGCATTTAATTTTGGCACTTTTTAAAAGGACCCTCTTAATCGTGTTTAAGTGCAGTGCTATGACCCCTACACATTTCAAAGTTGTCTTTTAACTATTTACAATTACAATTTAACACCCGACCACTTACTTCAACCCGTTTTTACCTACAGCAATATGTGTGCCGAAATTACACTATTTTATTTTATAACGATTGCTCACCACAGACGCAGCGTAGAACCACGGGGACAAAAAATTCGGAAAATAGACTAATTTTACCAGGACAGTTTAATTTTTAAACCAATTTATTGCGTAATCATGAAATGCCCATGTTCTAAAAACGAGTATCAATTTTATTTTTTATAAATCACACAATTTCACATGAAAATATCATAACATAACAAATAAAAAGCTCACGACAGTCATCTACATATAATTAGGTCTCATTTGAGCTATAAAACGTCGTATTCCGTCCAGGATTACCAAAGATATAGTCCAAAATCAAAAATGCCCAATTTGGAAAAGTGCCAAAATTAAATGCACTACCCTATTTGCTTGGATTATATATTCTTGCGTTTATTTTTAGGTGAATATTAGAAATTGTTTTTAAATTTTGTTACGTTAAAAAAATTCAAGCTGATGTCTAGTCTTTATTTTAGAATTTTTAAGTTCATTGTAAATCTACACAATAGTATTCATAAAATTTAAAAAAAACCTGCGGAGTCAGTCCAGTTTTTTTGAACCCAATATTTTGTATCCAGCCAAAAGACACCAAACGTGAATTTTTAAAACAAAAAGTTAATAATGAACTGTTTATATTTAATCTGAAAAAAAGTTTTCGCATAATGCTAAATAAGAATAATACTAATTTTTAAATAAAATAATTTGCTTGAAACTAGCACTCTTGTGCAAGTTTAATACTGAAAACCCGCCATTTTCTGCTATTTTTGGGTGCACCAATTTTTAACAGTGTTAGCGTTTTGCAGTGCATATTGCAACTTTGCTTCCACTTTTGCAAGTAAATGCGCTACACGAAAAAACAATTATTGACTGCAAAAATATCTCTTCGCAAGAAATCAGTGGTATATGCACAAAAAGTCGCGAACGTTTAAAATGTTGCATTTTTTTCTTCCATAATTTTATTCAAAAACCTAGTGTATAATCAAAAATTTTTTTTGGGTTATATTATGTTTTTGATAAATCTCGAAAAATTATAAAAAGTATTGCAAAATCACGAAAATAATTACATTGAAAAAGTTTACGTGACGTTAATTTTATAATTTTTGGCTAAAATTAAATAATTTGATTAAAATCATTAAAACAATCAACTTGAAACAGCTAGAAAGCGAGTAGTCTCATGTACTCGCAATATAATATTTTACTTTTTACAACTTAAAAAGAGTGTTTTTTTAATTTACAAAAATTGACAATGAAATTTTAAAAATGCTCTTATTTTTTAAAATAAAAAGGTGCGTTTTAACCCTTTTTATATGTTTAAACTAAAAAATGTTGAATAGTGGTGTGTAAATGAAATTTGAGTATAAGTTCTTTTTTAAAATAACATTCAAGCAAGACTAGTATTCTTAACTTTTACGGTTAAATTTCGCCAATTAGGTACCAACATATTTAATTAAAAATATTTTAATATGAAGAGATTTTGTTATTGTGAAATATTTTTGTTACTTGTACCCAGTTTTGATTTTAGTTTCTTTACTACGTTTTGCTTTACTGATTAAAACATGCTCTTTACTAAGTTTTGGTTTACTGATCAAAACATGCTCTTTGTAAGTATTTTAACTCTTCCTCTACATATTTGTAAAGCATTCTTTAAAAGTAACATAAATGGTTTGCTCTATTTGTAAAGCATTTTTTAAAAAGTAACATAAATGGTTTGCGATTAAGTATAATATTGCTTTAAACAAGAATATACTGCTAATAATTACGTGAAAATGTACATATATTAAGTAAATAAAATAATAATTTAGGTTTAGAAAAACTGAAATATGAAAATAAAAATTTTGTTCTGCTTAGAAAAACAACTTTTTGTGTCATAAAAAATAAGTTTTTTTACTCACAAAGTACTTAAATTCTAAAATGTGACTATTCATTACATAAACCAAATAATTAACAATAAAAATGTTGATTTTTATTTGAAAAAAATGACCAAAATTACAAATTCTGCTTAATTTTTCGCCTGCCCCGGCCCCGGCCCCGGCCCTGGCCGGGGCAAAATTTTCTACCCCGGCCCCGGCCCCGGCAGCGGCAAATCCAAATTTCTCCACCCCAACCCCGGCCCCGGCCCCGACCCCAGCATCAGCAAAAATTCTGCCCCGGTCGATCACTACTCATTTAAAGGGGACCTGGGACAAATTTGCTAACAAATGTTAAATTTTTTAGTTTTTTTTTTTTGTTTTTGAAAATTTTTAGTCCTATTTTGAAAATAAATAGATTGATTTTGTTTTTTCTTGAAAAAATTATCAGATACCGACAAAGCTTCAGTTGAAAATCTCACACTTTCCAGTTTTTTATGTTTTGAATTAGAAGAATCAAACTTACTATTACTACCACTGCTTCTTTAAACGTTTTCACAAAATTGGACAAATGTCCTGGATGTTTTCATAAGGAGCGTTACATTCCATTGTTGGCTGGTTCTTTTCATTTTTTTGATTTCCAGCAAGATGTCTTGGTGGCAATCCGAAAATTTTTCCAGTAACTGTCCCAACAAGACTGGGTTGTTTGTGTCGTCGCCAACTGTTCCAACTGACATAGGATTTTTTAAGGCTATCGCAAGCTGTACGCAGGCCAGAGAGCTTATCTGTGTGGATTTTAAAATGGTGTAATTGTGTGTAGTATGCACTTCTGATTACACTGCTGTCACCATTCTGAGATTGTAAAATTTCTTTGGCAACGTTATAATTCTTGTTTACTATGGCTAAACCGCCTAGGGCGTCTTTGGCACTTTCATGCTTTAACTGTTTAAAGTAAACCAATTTTTAAACTGTTTCTAGATCTGTAGCAGAGTCTACAACAGCTTCAAACATGTGCCAAAATTCTGGCCATTTCTTAGCGTCACCAGTGAATGGATCAAGTTTAATTTCAGGAAGTTTAACTGAACTTGCCTGCGAAATTGTATGTTGGGGAAGGCCCTGTACAGTAGGAAGGGGAGCAGAAATTGTAGGTGCAACTGAAACAGTTTCTAGTTGAGCAATGTGGTAATCAAGTTCTTGAAGGACAGTTTGTAAGGTGAAAATTTTACCCTGTCCTTGAATTAATGCATTTGGATAGCTTTTTGGATCCTCAAAATTAGCAGTTTTTTTTTTCAAAAATTGCAGTCTCGGCTGCTTTATCCTCTTCAGAAGACTCCAAAATTATTGCACTCTACTGTTTTGTATACTCGTGTAATGTGTCCACAAATTTCTGGATTTTATTAATGTCTCCCAAGACGCCAAATCTGGAATTGTAAGGATGTTGTTTCTTTTCTTGTACTGTTAAGTTGGAATCTGGTATATCGACAGTCTCTGGAATATCTTTAATCAATTTAAAAAAGTTTGTTTTCAATAAAGCAATTAATGATGAATTGGACTGGACATTTTTAGCTGGATATTGTAGCCGTTGGAGTCACCGTGTGATGAAATATAGAGTTCTTTTTTAATAGGATTTCCTGATCTTTTAGCTTCAGAAAGAATAGTGCTATAATTGTTCTGCTTTAGGACTGAATTTCAAATGCCATGTAACATTTTATACTATTTAAGATAAATATTTTATTGAATATAAAAAATAATTAGAGTTAAATTAAATACAATTAACAAATATTTAGGACGATTACAAACACGCGGCTTTCATTAATTCCTCTTTTTACTATACTAAGCTCAGCGCGTATCATCAAATCGCGTTGTTAAATCAAAACATTTTAAATGGAATTATTAAAACATGAACATCATACGCAATACTGTAAAAAAAATACTCTGTCTTATAAGAAAAGATTAGAAATGAAAAAACACATGTTGCTTATTATAAAATCCCTCCATATAAAAGCTAAATTTTGCGCGTAATTTGCAACAACTTTAATCTCAAAGGATATTTACGAGAAACAGATCAAAATGACCGCCAAGCAAATCTTGACAAAAATAGCGTTTCAAATATCGAAATTTTTTTTGGGATTTATTTTTTATTTTAGGCCTTTTAAGAGTGGTTGGCTGAAAATTTAAAAAATAGAAAATTGCGCAAAATTATTAAACTTTTGGATCCAAAAAACATTTTGAACTTGCTAGTATGTAACTTGGGTTATATTGCATTAACTTAAAAGAAAATTTTGTAACATTTGTTGTAGAGCAGTTATAAAAAATAAAAACGTCATTTAAAAGACAACAAAAATGGGTTTGAAACAAATTATTTAGCAATATTTCAAATTTTTTTTAAATTTTTAAAGCATTTTACTTTTTAGCGTAATTTTTAGCAAATTTTCAAGCGGTTGTTTTTTTTTAATTTATGAACCAGATTTTTTTTTGAAAAAGCCTTTGGACATACCCGAGTCATACAAAAAATTCTAAAAAGAGTTTGGTTTTTGAAGCCCAAGCCCCGTTTGAAACTTTTTTTCCGAAAAAAAGCAGTTTTTTTACCCAGGGGCTTTTTTCTTAAAAATTGCTGGATTATGCCTTCAAACTTCAATATGTAAAAGAGTAACAGATATAAATCCTAACTTTACTAATATTCTTTAGTTTACACAAAAAAATGGTTTCCGTGCAAAAAATTAACGTATTTTTGAACTCAAAAATTACTATATTTTTTTTCAAAAAATTCTTGTTTTACTTTTCTCGTAACTCGCGAAATACCTCATGAATTTTACTAAAAATTTATTTAACTTAAATTAAAAAACTTAAGATTTATATATTATTACATTTTTTCGCATTAGTTATTTAAAACTTTTTAATATATACCTAATAACTTTCGCTTCTTATCATGTAACACTGTAATTTACAAAAGTTTGGAGTATAATTTGCAAAGTTTTGTTTGCTGCAAATGCAAATGCAAAGGTGTTATGTTTTTCTAATGTTAAAAAATTTTTGTTTTTTTTTATTTTTTGCTTGAAGAACTACATACTATTTTTTCTGTTAAAATAATAGAAATTTTTTAGATCATACAGCGACATAACTGGTAAATTTTTAGTTATGTGATGCATTTTGTAATTCTTATTTTATTTTTTTGCGTACTGAAGCTGAAAAATTTATCACTCAAGTTAATGTTTGCCTGCATACTAAAGGAGCAGTCCGGTTCGATGGATTTTGTATTAAAGGAGCAGTCCGGTTTGAGGCGACATAGGAATTTGATTTTTGACAGTTCTTCTTTGATAATTTATAATTATAGTCAACAAAATTAACGCGTACTGGTAAAAACTACAGACAGCATAACTGTCCAACAAATTAGGCAATCAGTATATTTAATAATACCATTGTATAGTTTAAGATTGTATTTATGTTATTTAATTTAACCGATATAATTTAATATATATCTTATAACGTCTTATAACTTTTAGTTCACAGTTTACAATTTTACGGTAAACAAGTTTTTTTTAAAGTTTTTTAGTCCTAGTTGTAAAGACGAAAAGAGCTGGCTGTCGAAATTTAATTTGGTTTTATAAATACTAAACACTTTTAGCATCATCACTAGTTTGTTTTGCATTCCTTATTTGGTGTTTAATTTTTAACATCATAATAAATACTGGACCTCAGAACACCCCGTGGTTTTTTTTTGTTATTCAGACTACTAATAGCCACAAAATAAATTTGAATTCTGTAGCGTATATTAGCAAGAACTTATTTTGGCGCAATTACAAGGCAAAATTAATAATACATAAAAAGATGATGTTTAAAATTTAACTAGCATACTACCAGGCGGCTCAAAGAGCTATGAAACTGTTTTTCGCTGGTTTTTGTCGTCTATATATTCTCCAAAATTATTTTTTTAAGATCAAAACTAAAAGACTAAGACTAAAACGATTGGTTTAATTTAGAAAAAAATTTGTTTTAGTTTTAAAATTAAAAAATATTTTATAAACTACTTTTAAAATTAAAAAAAATATTCAAAAATGTATATGACAAAGATAAAAACTCGAATGTACAGAAAGATTCATGCTCTG
The DNA here is from genome assembly GCA_030248175.1 of Microlaimidae sp. YZB2_3. Taxonomy (NCBI): domain Eukaryota; kingdom Metazoa; phylum Nematoda; class Chromadorea; order Desmodorida; family Microlaimidae; species Microlaimidae sp. YZB2_3. Next base: position 15,284 of record JASAMX010004086.1, on the reverse strand, counting down.
CATGAAAGTTTGAAATCTATTGTTCAAGACTGCACCAACCGAACGCACTAGGACTTCTTGCCTGCCATTGCCCACAACTACACATATTAAAAATACAAACAAAAAATCTGCTTTTAAAATAGAATTTTAAGCAGCTATATTTATAACAAAACAACTAATAATTTTTCTCTAAGCCAACCTAAAAACCACCAGTTTCGAGTATGTAAAAGAAAAAATGTTTGTTATAAATTATTCTAATATTAAAACATCATATGCAACAAATAAAAAATATGGTATACTTAGTAACTGCGATGAACTAAATTGTTGCAGTAGTTGTCTAATTTATGTTATTATTTGCAAAAAATGTAATATGCAGTATGTAAGAGAAACAAAACAAATGCCTAAAAATAGAACTAATCAACATTTACAAAGTATCAAAAAATGTACTTTGGAAACATATCTTGTAAAACATTTCAATTCCAATGGTCATAATTCTAATGATTTTTCTATACAAAAAACTTGACACATATAAGAAGAAAATAAAAATAATTCGAAAATAGCAAAGATTTTTGGATAAGAGCTTTGAATACAGCTTACCCTTTTGGAATAAATGACAAAAAAAAGATATGGCAATATATTAAAAGGATTAGATGCAATCAATTACAAAAACAACCCATAGTTTAGATTTCCAGTTCTAGGAAAAGTTCACATTCGACAAAATCGAAAAAGAAGACCACAAAAAAATACAATATTTAAAAATACATTTGATATGCTGAAGGAAAAGTGAAAACTTTACAACTATTAGAAACGTCTACAGGGCACTTAATTCATTACCAATTAAAACTCTGCGAAAAGTATACCTTGTTTTATCAACATCTAAAGAAATTAAATTAGCAGTCAAAGCAGTTCCTGGTTCCAGGTTATAAACTAATAAGGTTCAAAAATTTGATGAAATTCAAAGAATATATGTTCCAGTAAATTTTGTTAATACAGGCATTAATTTTATTAAAATTCACACCATGTTTAAGGACAAAAATCTGCTACGTACTCTTAAACATCAACCAGAAGCAGCTAGAGAATATAATGGTTACATATCGACATAAACCCGAAAACTATTTAAAATATTTATTACACAATTATTAACTAAAGCATCTGACAAAAGAAAAATTAAGTGAAATATTTAAATCTAAGTGTGATTGTGACAGATTCCCCTATGTATACAAACCAGCTGGACATATAATAACAGGAAATTTAGATTCTACGAGATGAAAAAACAATAAATATTTTTGGAAAAGGAGCAAATCATTTGGACCCAAAACCATTAGATTGGAATGCTGTTGAAGAATCAGTTAATAATGCCTTAAATTATTTTATACAAAAAATCTAAAGAAAATACTGGAAAACAGAAGACAAAACTAAAAAATAAGAAACTAATTTTGAAAAAATAATACAAAAGAGAATAAAGTACTGGAAACCTCAAGTACAATATACCACAAAAGGCGATTCAATTGACAACAAAATTTTTAAGAAAATATTCAAAAAATTTGTGATTACGGTTACAGATAAAGCGCCTAACAATTTTATTTTAATATGCAAAAATATTATATGGGTTATTTGCAAAGAAATGGAAATTTCATACTATAACGACTCTGTTGGGGTAAAAAAAAATCAAGTTTATGCTTACAAAAAAAAAACAAAATGATCTTAATATTATAAAAAAACATAAGGAAATAACAAAATATTATGGTTTGAAATTAAATAAAAATAAAATGGCATTACCCAAAATCTTCAAAACTGCCAAACTACACAAAAACTTATATGGATCAAGATTCATTGTAGGATCTAAAGCGTGCAGTACAAAAATCCTTAGCCTACTTTTAGGTTTAATTTTAAAAAGTTTAGGACAACAATTTGAAAAATATTGCACAACTATTAAATTAACAACAGGAATAAATACTTTCTGGTTAATAGAAGGAAGCTTAGAAGTAATATTTAAAATAGCAGATGTTAGAAATTCCAAAATTATGATAACTGCAGATTTTATTAGTTTATATACAAGCTTACATCACGCTGTTATCAAAGAAAATATATTTAATCTTCTGGATATACTGTTTAAAAACTCATACAAAGATTACTTGGCAATAAATCTGATAACAAAAAAACGCTGATTTACAAATGATCTCTCTGTAAAATATATTAACTTAAAAAAAGCAAAAAAAAATTGGTGGAATTCATAATTGAAAACGCCTACGTTAAATTTGCTAATTATATATTTAAACTTGTTTCCGGGATGTACTATTTGCACATATATTAAAATTGTATATATAAATGTGTATATAAAAAATGCTTGTGCATGCAGCCTTTGTGCTGCACCTGATTTTTGCCAGGATATACCATTGCGCGTGTTTTATTAATATTGTTTCAAAAAATGTAATTATTTTAATTGCACATTGTTTTAATTTGTTTGTTCTCTATATATAGTGTGTCAGCAGCCTTTGTGCTACACCTGGAAACTTTTTTCCAGGATGTACCGTTTGCACATATGCCAAAATATATTAATAAAAAACTTTTCTTCCAAAACATTATGTGCACGCAGCTTGAGCATTGCACCTGGTTTTCTGGGACATACCATTGCACTATATTCGTTATTTTTAAAGATTGATATTCAATTTGTTTATTATTATATGTCATTTTTAGTTATATATATATATGTATATATATATATATAAAATATGCACAAATGTTTTAAAAGTAAATCATTTCAGTGTATAAAAGTTTGCATGTGCTTATTAGTAATCTTTACCACAACAAACAAATGTTAAACTCAACATCAAAAATCAAGTATATTTAACATAAATTCTGGTTTTAATATGTGTGAACAAAATAAAGACATGGCATGACAAAGTTCACTAATCTGTTTTAGATGCATTTGTGACCCTTTCTATACAAAAAATCAATATTTGGGATTACATAATAGTAATTAATTCTTTTGTCTGAGATAATAATAATAACACAAGAATTTCCTACCATATCATTATATTCCTGTTCAATTTTTAAATACTTTTTTATGTTAAATACTGTTATATTTTGTTTGGTAAAAACACTAATTAATATGGCTTTAGACCAGGTAGGTGTTTAAAATATATTTTTGTATGTAATTGTTGTTACGCTTTTTAGATTAGCAGCTGTTAGTACTTGCACTTGTCCTGATTGTTTACTGATAAGTGCAAGTCAGTAGGCTTCTAAAATTCTTGCACTAAACGCCAATGGCAGTTGGGTCAGATTGATCATGGGATTAAATTCAAATCCCCTTAATCTTTCTGATTTGACAAGGCTCTTCTATTTAGTAAGTGGTAATATCCAGAAAATCAACACCAGGCTTTGTACATATGGTTGTACAAAAGTTCAAGCTGTTCTGCTTGCTTACAGGCTTTTCTTTATATAATAGCTAACTCTGAAGCAAGCAGCAACAAGAACTTTTTGATTGATGGTAGCCAGCAACAAATGGTTTGAATATGCAAAGTTAGCATGGTCATTTAAAGGTGCCTAAACTTTACATGTTCATTCCTGGTGTTCTAAAGGAAAAAGATCAACTGCTTTATATTTCTTTCTTAGCTCTTTAACATTATGAACAAACAGATGTAAATATATTTAGACAATGCACTTGATTTTAAATGTGCCTCGCTTTATATATTTCCCTTTATGCTTTATATATTAGGTTTAATATATTTATGACCATATATTCACAAAAAAATACACTAAAAGCACAATAGCATAAAGTTTAGAAAAACGCACCATGATAATAAAATTAAGACATTGATAAATAGATAGTAAGAGGGCGGCTCCCTATTTATAGGGGCCCTAGTGTTCAAGCCTGCATTGGGCTCATTACACACTGCCCTGAAACCACTTAAGAGTGGTTTTACTCAAATTGTTTTGATTCTTTTATGAATCGTTTAAAATTAGAGACAGACGCCCCTTGAACTGTTTTTGCATCCAAGGGATCAGTGCCAAAGATTTTAAACCTTCTTACTGACAGTGCATAACACTGTTCAAAAAAGTAAGTAGCGGTCTCTTCTTCATCTTGGCAGAGTTTGCAGAGCCCATCATTGACTACTCCAATCTTTCTAAAGTGAGCTTTGAGGGGACCATGTCCAGTTAGAACCTCAATTACGTTGTAAATCTGATTGTGAATCTCATTACGAACTACCTTTTCTTGATTATTTTATCAAACGTTTTGAAAACAAAATTAAAATTAATGTTTACCGAAAAGTGACCCATTCAAATAGGTATATATCAAAGTAATCTTTTATCCCAAACCAATATATTTCTTCAACTCTCAATACATTAAAATTGCGCACATTTCATTATTGCACTAATTTATACTTACTAAAAATGAATTCGAATTTCTTACAAATATTTTTGTAAATAAGCATGGTTATGATTAGGGATCGACCGGGGCAGAATTATTGCTGATGCCAGGGCCGGAGCCGGGGTAGGGAAATTTTGATTTGCCGGGGCCGGGGTAGAAAATTTCGCCCCGGCCGGGGCTGGGGCCCGGGCAGGATAAAAATTTAGCAGAATTTGTAATTTTGGTCGTTTTTTTTCAAAAATTCTAATTTTTTTACTGTAATTTATTTGTTTTAGCTAATTAATAGTCACATTTTTGAATTTAAGCACTTGTGTAAGTAGAAAAACTTATTTTTTAATACACAAAGTTTTTTTAAGCAGAACAAAAAATATTTCAATGTTTCGATTTTTTTAAACCTTAAATTATAATTTTATTTACTATACACTACTGTTGTAAAAAGTAATGATTTTTTAATATTTTCAGAAAAAGTAAAAGTAATTTTAAAAAAAATCAATTTTAGTAAAGTAAGAGTAAAAATAATTTGTGATATTTTAATTTAAGTAAAGTAAAAATAGAATTAACGGTCGATATTTTATTTAAGTAAAAAAGGCCTATTTTTTAAGCGAAAATAAGAGTAAAATTATAATAAAAGTAATTTTGCAACGGAGCAAAATGTCGATTTCTGGAGCTCCAGAACTCCGTTCTAAAGTGTTTTGCTATTTTAATTCATAAATTTTAATTTTGATAAAATTTTTAGTCTAAGTAAATGGTGGTTTAGCGTGTTAGCGGCTTAAAAAACTTTCTTCTGAGACTAATTTTACAACAAGCCCATAGGAAATCTACTTGTGTTGAAATTACTTATATTTTACTTTTATTAATTTAAGTATTTGTAGGAAAAAATTCGAGTAAGAGTAAAAGTAAAAGTAAGTAAAATTTAACCCTTTGGTATTCATTCCGCTGCAAATCCGCAGAAGGAATTCCACACCACTGCTGCTCAATGTTAAACTTCGTCAACGATCGTCGAGAGCCACCGAGTTCAACACACTGCAGCACTGATGTAATATACCTTTTGCAGATTTGCAATGATTTTTTGACGAAAAAAATCCCAAAGGGTTAAAAGTCTAGTAAAAGTAAAAGTAATAAAAAATTCGTTACTTTTATTTGTTTAAGTAGATATAAATGTAATTTTTTACAACAGTAGTATACACTTTACGTAAGTATTAGAAATATAGCAATATTATACCTAATTCCACTAACCATTACTTTGAAAGGATACTCTACAAATAGAGCAGGAGTTAAAGTATTTATATACGTGGAGTATGTTTTGAATTAAAAACCAAAACGTGTTAAAGGAATTAAAATCAAAAATGGATGCCCATATAAAAAAATATTTAACAATAGCGAAATTTCTTTATATCACAATAAATTGAATATATTTATAATTGTAGAAATGTAACTCTAAATCTAAAAAATGCCAGTCTTCAAGCATATTATTTTGAGGAAACATCTTTTTTGGAACTTCACTTACATGCCTGTATTCAAAACTTTTCGGTTTAAACACACAGGAGGAGTTAAAACGCGCCTTTTTATTTTAAATTGTTAGAACATTTTTAAAGCTCCATTAGCACTTTTTTTAAATTAAAAAAATACTTTTTAAATTGTAAAAGGTAAAATATTTAAATTATTGCGGATACAAGCGACTATGTTTGCTTTCTAGATTGTTTCAAGTTGTTAGTTTTAGTCATTTTAATCAGTTAACTTATTTTTTAGCAAAAATCATAAAATCAATGTCACCTTAAATTTTGCAATGAAATTGTTTTTGTTTTTGAAATTTTGCACTACTTTTTTTGTTTTTGTAATTTCTCAAAATTTAGTAAAAACATATGGCCCCAGAAAATTTCAAATTATACATTAACAAAAAAACGCATAATTTCCAATGCACGCGACTTTCTGTGCATATACCACTGATTTCTTACGCAGAGATTTTTCTTGTTGCCAATACCTTTTTTTGTAGTACAATTCACGCAAAAGTGAAAGAAAAGTTCCTCTATGCACTGCAAAACACTATCACTGTGTTAAAAAATGCATTAAAAATTAATTAAAAAAAACAACGTTCTAAATCTACTTGCGCTTTACCAACAACCCCAAAATCTAAATTGCCTTTTATTTTATTACCGTTTTTTGGGTCCACTTCATATAAAATAAAAATATTCTAAAAAGCGTTGGGTTTTCTTCCCATTTTAGCTCGCCTATTTTTTACGATCATTTTTTTGCCATATTGGCCCGCGTCCAGAAAAGCTTGATCAAAAAATCTACTATATTTAATTTCTTGTGACAACTGTAGTGCATTTTACGTTGGATTTTCAACACTACCTTTTAACATCTTTCAAAACACGTAAGAGCAGCAAACTGGAGTGCAATGAACCCCTCACTTTCATAACTTTCTTTACATTTGAGAAATACTGGACATAATTTTAGTTTTACAATATTTCTGGCGCGTGATAATAATTATTTTGCTCTTCATTTTAATAAAGCTTGTTTTATATCAGTTAATAAGGACAATGACGATTTTCTAAACATTTATAGTACCGAAATATATAAATTAGTACGAAATATCTACAAAGTTTTACAGCAAAAATTTAAATTGTAAAACGCGTTTTTTAGACTTATAATTTTTATATATTTTAATTTGTTTCTGAAGTTTTAGTGTGTTTTTGATTAATAACATTATATACTTTTTTAGATTTTCTAATGAAGGCCTGTGTTTTATCAGGTCTTTGTTTTTAATTTACAAAAAAAGCAAGAATTGTGGCGAAAATGCAAAGCATCTTCTCTTAAAACAAAATATAAATTGTTGTGCAAGGAGTACAAGCAACTAAAGCTAAAGTCTTCCAGACTGAATTTAAGGATGTAACCGCTCTCTGCCAGGAAGAAATAAACAATAAACACAATTTCTCAACAAAAACTTTTGTAAAACTTTTGTGGAAAAATATGAAGTAACTGAAAGATTTCTAAAATGGATTAAAGCGCTTTTAGTTGAAAAAAGTTTTCAATTTGTAATCAATAATGAAAAATCAGCATTTTATGAAGTCACCACTTCTGTCCCATAAGGGTTCGTCTTTGGCCCATTTTTGTTATTTATTATTGATATCGTTGATTGTGTCAAGAACTCAAAAAGTAAGCTCTTTGCCGACGACACAAAGATATATATTAGTTTTTCTTCTGAAGACAAAAATGAAAAAACAGCTGAACTACAATTTGATCTGCAGAAAGTTGCTGAGTGGTCAAACAATTGGCAGCTCTGTTTGCCTCAACCAAATGCAAAGTCTTACATATAGGCACTAAGACTAGGAGTCTTAAATATAATTACACTATTAACAATAAAGTTCTTTTAAAAACAAAGTTATTAAAAGATTTAGGTGTTCATTTTTCAAAAACTATCGGTTTTTCTCAGTGAAATAATTGCTAGAAAAAGTTTAAGAACATCATCCTTGATATTTAGAACGTTTAACTAAACAAAATAGATAATTTAATAATAGCATACAAAACCTATGTCAGACCAATATTGAAGAATGCTATAGTGTTATATAGAACCCTAATCTAAAATGTGACATAGCATTAATTGAAAGAGTTCAAAGAAATATCACAAAATGGCTTTTTTATATAAAATGCCATATACCTTATGTTAATTAAGATGAGCGATTAAAAATCCTGAAGCTGTCAAAACTAGAACAACGATGTCAAATTTTTGATCTTTCTGAATGTTACAAAATAATTAATAATAAAAGCAGCCTAAGCCGAAATGGTTTTTTCTATCTTAATCATAATTCTACAAGATAACATTTATTCAAACTAAAAGTGCAAGAAAGCAGAATTAATACTATAGGCACCTGGCACTGTAACTCGGTTTATACATAAAGTATGCAATAATCATAGCGAGTCACTATAATGGATAATTACCGTATCTCCTACTTTCGAAAGCGCGCTAAATTTCGATCTGTTGATCTGCATACTACGAAAGATAAGTAGGAGATACGGTAATTATCCATTATAGTTACGCTTATGTATATTGCATACTTCATGTATAAACTGAGTTCCAGTGCAAGGTGCCTATAAAAAAATTTTTTTAGTAAAAGAATCGTCTCTAAATAAAATGGATTTTTATAAAAACAAGTATCATCATGTTCTCCATTTAGTTTTAAAAATATTCTAAGATATGGCCCATAATAGAGCTTACTTAGTAAGCATTTGGGTTATTTTCTGGTTAACCTAACTCTGTTTTGTTTTGCGACCTTGATATGTTCGCATTATTAAAAAATTGTTTGTTTTTTTCTTAATGTTGACTGGAATAAATACTTTATCTGACTTTGACACACTGACAGACAGAATAATTGCTGAATTAGAATAAAATTTGTCAAAAGTTCGTAATAACGTTAACGTTGCTTAACAATTAAAAACACTGTTTATATGTTTAAAACTTTCTAATTTTTACATTTCTATGATTATTTTTTTAACGTTTGGTTTTCCGTCCTTTTTGGTACCTACCCAACTCGGCATTCTTCAAGAACAACCCATTAGATGGTCACCAGAAAAAATGGATTGTTTAAAACCTTTATTTTTGAAGTAAATTATCTTGATAAAACTTAAAAATAACTTTTATCGTGGACTTTAAACTTTAGTTCCCCTTAGTAACCTAAGCAAAACCTCAAAATAAAGCTAGTGCATTTAATTTCGGCACTTTTTTGTTTTACCGATGTAACTTTTCACTGTTTGGCCCGATTTTTATGTTTGATAGCTCATTTTGAAGTTTTCACAATGCTGCGTTGCGTCACAAAAGTTTCACTGTACGAAAAGTGTTTTTTAACTTAAATAAATCAGTTTTAAAAAAATGAAAAATTGCCGAAATTAAATGTGTGCATTTAATTTCGGCACTTTACAAACAATCGATTGTTTCTCAGTCAAGTAATCATCATTTTAAAAAATTTAAACGCCTATCACTATCTCCAGACAGTTTTCTTTAATTTAAGCTTCTACTTGTTGTTCAACGTGTAACTGGCAAAAAGTTACAGCTAAAATGCCAAATGGTATCGAAATGAGCAAAATTTGGGGAAAAAGTTCATTTAATTTCTGCACTTTTTAAAAGGACCCCCTTAATCGAGTTTAAGTGCAGTGCTATGACCCCTACACATTTCAAAGTTGTTTTTTAACTATTTACAACTACAATTTAACATCCGACCACTTAATTCAACCCGTTTTTACCTACACAATACCGAAATTACACTATTTTATTTTATAACGATTGCTCACCACAGACGCAACGTAGAACCACAGGGACTAAAAATTCGGAAAATAGACTAAATTTTACCAGGACAGTTTAATTTTTAAACCAATTTATGGCGTAATCGTGAAATGCACATGTTCTAAAAACGAGTAACAATTTTATTTTTTATTAATCACACAATTTCACATAAAAATATCATAAAATAACAAATAGAAAGATCACGACAGTCATCTACATATAATTAGCTCTCATTTGAGCTAGCAAACGTCGTATTCCGTCCAGGATTACCAAAGATATAGTCCAAAAACAAAAATGCCCAATTGGGAAAAGTGCCGAAATTAAATGCACTACCCTACCTCCAAATCAAGCTAAATTTAAAGTTTTGTTGGATTTTGAAGTTTTACTTAGATTACTTAGGAAAACTAAGGTTTATAGTCCATGATTTAGATTGTTTATAAGTTTTATCATGATAATTTTTTAAATTTACCTGTTTTTCTTAAGATTTATAAAAAAACTATTTTAATTTAATAAGTTGTTCTTGAAAAATAACGGTTTTAAACAAATATTTCAGTTTTAAACCAATAGTTCGCCCATATTTAAAGTAGTCCATCTTTCGATAACCATTTCTGTTTTTGAAGAATGCCCCCAGCTTTACACGGCCCCACCATTTCTTTCTGTTGATCTCTTTGCTTTTCTCTATTTGAACTAAGAAATGTGACTTTTTTTGGCTCTTTTTTCCCAAAAAGTGCGGTTCTTAAGGTCCTAAAATTCGGAGTTTTTAGTACCAATGGCTCTTCTGTCTCCAAATCGTTTTATTGGCCAAAATTCATTATGGAAATAAAAACACCCACTTTTTACCTCTAAATTGTCCCTGGGGAAAATACATGCAATTGAAAGAAGGGACGCGACACTGGCATAGAATTTTCTTGTAATTTTTATATCTTATGTCTAAATGTCTTTTTAAACCATTTAGTTTTTAGAATCAGATTGATATACAAAAATTGCGCCTTTCACCTTGTTTACGTAATTTAAATGGTTTAATTGGTAGCAGAATTGGTTTTTTGAATTGCACAGCGTTTTTGCGGATAAATTCTAGCATAAAAGACACAGAACGTTACAGAAAGATTAATTGCTCAAAAATTGAAGTAAGTTTTGCTTTTGGTCAGTCATATTTTATATTTTTTAACAATATCTATCTACATAATCTCCTTATTCCTAATTGTCCTTCTACCTAATGTTGTCTGCCCAATACCTTATCTTTGCCTACCAAATGCAATATAACCAGTCAAATTGTAGTTTTATTTAAGTAAATTAAGAGAATTTCCGACTGTACACTATATTTTTACCAAAATTTTGCTAGAAAAGTCGCAAATACGTGCTTTGTGTGATTTTTCTAGCAAAAATCCGCCATTTTCTGGAAGTTTTCCCTCGCTGCGATTTTTAGCACAATGTTAGTTTTCTTAAAATGTGGACTGCAACTTCTTTTGCGCTCAATAATGATTTATTCGCACTGCGATTATTTTTGTACTACAAGTCTGGCTGCACAAAAAAAAATAAAAACAAAGCGAAGCAAAAATTTTGTTTTTAAACGAGTAAAAAGTCGGTTTTTGACATCAAGTTGTTAAAACTTTTTAGTTTTAGTGAAATAATATAAATTTCCAATGTTTTAAAATTAAATGAAACAAGTTTCGTTCAAAGTGTTTTACTCCAATGAAAATGACTACCAGCGTCTGTATTTTTTTTGTTGTGCAGCCAGTACAGTAAGATTTTGATGATGTTTTTGTTGTAAGTAAGATTTTGACGGCAGATCTTTTTAAATTATTTTCAACTAAAGTAATTAGACCTGCTGATTCAATTTTTGACATTCATTTTTCTGTAAAAATTGTTATTGTCCACAATCATCAAATAACACCAATAAAATATCAAAAATACAAAATTCAAAAATCCATGTCAAAAATACAAAACACTAATATCATTACCAAAAATATTCTTTTTTTTCATGTTCAGTTTAGCGTATCTTGAATATTGAACACTTTTTTAATTAAAAAGATAAAAATTTAAAGAAAAAATTTTTTGCTATAATATTAGTTGATTCAACAAAAAAATTTGTAAAATTAACTTAGTAAAATCAAAAATATATAATACTATATATTATATTAAGGAAAAATATGTCACTTCCTACTAGAAGTGAAACAATTTTGTGCCATTCTTTGAGCACTGCCATTAATTGTCATGCACAAAAAATGGCAAAACAACTGCCATTAATTGGGCAAGTGTCGTGTAAATGAGCACTGCCTAAAAACTAGCAGTATTTTCGTGAAACCACACACAACCAGCCAATCACAGCAAACCAAAAGGTACAAATTTAAATGTTAATGTTAATGTTTCCACCGAGTTAATGTTTCAACGTGTCTTAATATATTTTTAAAAGCCGAGTTCCCTGTCGGCAGGACGGTTTTAACCTAAAACCGTTTAGACTATTAAAAAATCCGAGCCCTTTTTAAATAAAAAGACCTCGGCTCAATTTTGGAATGCATAAAACGGTTATTTGATCAAAAACCGTAGTTAGCCCAATTTTATGGTGAGGTAGAGCCGTTAAAAATTCACAAAAGTACAATTGTATTTGTAAACTTTTGCCTTCGATTAAGTTGAATTTTAAAGAGGTTTTTCTTTTTAAAACAGCAAAAAAATACAAGCCACTATAAGCCGTCTTTTCATACATAATGTATCTTAAAAAAACCTAATTTTAAAATCATAGCAAGCCCTTAAAAATTCAGTATTTAAAATTAGACCCCGTTTCAAGCTTTTTTGATTACCGCTGTTAAATTTAAAATTTAAAACACTTGCCACTGAAAGAAACTTTTAAAATTGAACTTGTAAAGTTAATAACATAACCGGTTTTTCATCGAAATCCGGTTATGCAGTATGCACCCCAAAAAAAGTCACTCTTCCCCATAAAGAAGAGAGGTCGGATTAGTCGTCTGAACTGAACGGAGTTAAATGAAGACCGTCCTGACCACAGGTGAATCTGCTTCTAAAAATATATTAAGATATTTTGAAACATTAACTCGGAGGGTATTTAAATTGTACCATTTGGTTTGCTGTGATTGGCTGGTTGTGTCTGGTTTCGCGAAAATACTGCTAGTTTTTAGGCAGTGCCCATTTACACGACACTTGCCCAATTAATGGCAGTTGTTTTGCCATTTTTTGTGCATGACAATTAATGGCAGTGCTCACAAAATAACACAAAATTACTTCACTTCTACTAGGGAGTGACATATTTTTCCTTAATATAATATATAGTATTATATATTTTTGGTAAAATCTTGTTGAAATTGATAATTGCTCTTTACATATTAAATATACAGTTTTGTCTTTTATCCGAAGTTTTTTATTTTATAATTAGGTTTACCACTAGTTTTATTATTTGTTTGACTATATACATATATTCTACCAAAATAATCAAATCCTAGGTATAACAAAATTCGAATTCTTTCAACCTTCATTTTTTTGTTTTATGTTTATTATTAAGAAAAATAATTGTTTTAAAACATAAAAATAAGGTTCAGCCAATTTAATTTGGCTGTTTTTAAAGTTTTAAAATTTATAACGCGACGTCTCCTTTGATTTTGTTTTAAATATAAAAAACTTGTAGAATAAAAAAGGATATTTTGTTCGAAATCTTGGAAAATCTTCGATATTGTTAAAACCAAATTACTTCCCAAACAAAAAACTCCAAAGGCGTTGATGGTTTCTATGGAATTAAGACCGCACAAATTGCCTGTGTGTGCACCATAGTCTGTACAAAAATGATGCGGACTGACGAGAAAACTCGAACTTTAAAACGTTATTCATCCATAACGGAGGTTAAAGAGAGGTTAAGAGTAAAAGTAAACATAATTGAGGGTTTAAAATTTGAGTAAGAGTAAAAGTAAAAGTAGGCAAAATTTAAAATTCGAGTAAAAGTAAAAGTAATCAAAAATCCTTTACTTTTATTAGTTTATGTAGTTTAAGTTTAAGTAGTTTATAGTTTAAGTAAAGGCTGGTTCATACTTATGACAAAACGTCCTTTGGACAAAGTTCGAAGGACAATTTTAAAAAAGCCAAAACGTCCTTTGAACTTTTTCCTTTGGACGAAGTAAGAACGCTACTTAGAATATGTCCTTTGGACAAAGTACAAAAGACAAAATCTAAAGGAAAAAGTCCAAAGAACAAAAAATAACGAACGTTGTCCTTTGGATTTTGTCCTTTAAACTAGGTCCTTTGGACAAAGTCCAAAAGACGGTTTTACGCTGTATTTGTCCAACAAACTCCAAAGAAGTTTTGTCCTTTGGACTTTGTCCAAAGGACGTTTTGTCATAAGTATGAACCAGCCTTAAAAGTAACTTTTTACAACACTATAGTCTGTACAAAAATGATGTGGACTGGTGAGAAAACTCAAACTTTGAAACGTTATATATTCATAACTGAGTTTGGAATATGTGCGGGACATATATAGAAGCATAGCTTAGACTCTTGGCTATCTTTTGAAAAGATTAAAAAATATTTTTTGATGACGTCATCACTACAGACGATGCGGTAAAAAAAACCTGGTCCCAAAAAAAACAAAAGTTTTTTATTAGTTCGAGATAAGAAACGCCGTTTGGTATGCTGTTAAAACACACTTTTCTGGGTTTTTTCTAAAAGTTTGAGCGAAATCGGCTCCCTCATTTTTTTTTATGATGCGTTGAATGCGCGCGGGATTGGCGAGTTTGCGCCAAATTTTTACTGCGCTAATACACTGTCCCAATTATAATCCTATTTTTGCTTCCTGCTCGAAGTGTGTAGGATATTGATCATTATTGTTATATATTAAATGTCTGCCAATTTTTTTATCATTCCTACAAAATAGATTTTTTTTTCGGGTATGGCCCCCCAAAATTTTTTTGCGTTCCAAAAAAATGACCTTCTTTGTGTTTGATTTTTTCTTTACAAAACTGCCAAAAATGTATTCTATACGCCATAATCAATCTTTTAAGCATTCTTTTGTGAAAAAATACCCATTATTGAGCTTGTCATAAACCTATGAACTTTGGGTTGGGCCAATTTGGCATTTTTGGTGATTTTATTGGTTAATGCACGCCACAAGACGTGTGCAGAATAAAAATTTTAACAAAGACACCAACTAAACCAATGAAATTTTATAACTTTATAATATAATAGTCTGTTTTTGGTCAAATCAGATGGCAAAGCTGTAACACATTTCTATTAAAAATTCGAAATTTCATGTAAAACATTGTTAAAAAATTATTATAACTTTGTTTTTTATTGTTTTATGCCGTTTTGTAGTGTGACTACACCACTACTTTGCTTGGGTTTTTTTTGGTTTTTTTATAAATGTTACTATGCGTTTTACTGCGACTTCCTTTTTAATTTGTGTGCAACTTTCCTACTTTGTATCTTGGTATTTTAGGCCACGGCCGCTGTTGGAATTCTAATTTTCTCTGTAATTCTTCCCGCATTCACAGGTCTTGCCTAGTGTGTCTCCCACATTTCATCTTTCACTTCCGGTTCTCCTATCTTCACACCCCTCTCCCTCTCCCGGTTCCCCCAATCCCCCCCGTCGCCCCTCTTCAATGTCACACTCCAGGCGAAAAACTTAATAGCATTTTTAAAAACAGATTTCTTTATTCA
>JASAMX010004081.1:0-11665 GCA_030248175.1 Microlaimidae sp. YZB2_3 | reverse complement strand
AGGGTAGTGCATTTAATTTCGGCACTTTTCCAAATTAGGCATTTTTGATTTTGGATTATATCTTTGGTAATCCTGGACGGAATACGACGTTTGATAGCTCAAATGAAAGCTAATTATATGTAGATGACTGTCGTGAGCTTTTTACTTGTTATGCTATGATTTTTTAATGTGAAATTGTGTGATTTATAAAAAATAAAATTGTTACTCGTTTTTAAAACATGGGCATTTCATGATTACACAATAAATTGGTTTAAAAATTAAACTGTCCTGGTAAAATTTAGTCTATTTTCCGAATTTTTAGTCCCCGTGGTTCTACGTTGCGTCTGTGGTGAGCAATCGTTATAAAATAAAATAGTGTAATTTCGGCACACATATTGCTGTAGGTAAAACGGTTGAATTAAGTGGTCGGGTGTTAAATTGTAGTTGTAAATAGTTAAAAGACAACGTTGAAATGTGTAGGGGTCATAGCACTGCACTTAAACTCGATTAAGGGGTCCTTTTAAAAAGTGCCGAAATTAAATGCACTTTTTTCCCAAATTTTGCTCATTTTGATACCATTTGGCATTTTAGCTGTAACTTTTTGCCAGTTACACGTTGAACAAAAAGTAGAAGCTTAAATTAAAGAAAACTGTCTGGAGATAATGATAGGCTTTTAAATTTTTGAAAATGATGATTTTTTGACTGAGAAACAATCAATTGTTTGTAAAGTGCCGAAATTAAATGCATACATTTAATTTCAGCAATTTTCCATTTTTTTAAAAACTGATTTAATTAAGTAAAAAAACTACTTTCGTACAGTAAAACTTTTGTGACGCAACGCAGTATCGTAAAAGCTTCAAAATGAGCTATTAAACATGAAAATCGGGCCATACAGTGAAAAGTTACATCGGAAAAACAAAAAAGTGCCGAAATTAAATGCACTACCCTATTTTACAAATTTACAAATAAAAAAAGCATTTTGAAATATGAATTCTAGCAAAAGCCGAAACAAAGTTTTTAAAAAAAGCCTTTTAATTTAACAAATACTTTGACAGCTAATTTGTTTTATGTAATAAATAGATACATTAAGGAAAAAGTCGCATTTTTCATTTTTTTTCGGATTTAGAACTTGATATTTAGTTTTAAAAAGTCTTTAATATGGCGGTATGTTTTGCTTTATACGAAAATAATGATAAATTACAAAATTTAATGCACAATGCGATAATTTATTTTGACAAAAATTTTTCATCGTGACTGACGCTTGCGTTATACTTTTTTTGTATCGTTTTAACGAAGTGTGACTTAACTAATACCGTGGTATTTACAGCTGGTTTACTCATGTTAAAGCTTAATTCACTTTGTCGGAAATTTATGTGAACTAAGTTTTATTAATGGTTAAAAAACGCAAAATAAAGCTTTTACACATATTGTTTTTATCGGGTTTTGTTTTTCTGAAAATTTCACAAAATCTGTTATTAATTTACTGGTTTTAAAGAGACTTGTTTCAGTCTTTTCTGGCATTTAGTTTTTAGACTTATGTAGCTTTATACTATTCCATTTAATATAAGGCTTTTTTTCAAAACTTTGTTTCGGCTTTTGCTAGAATTTCCGCCTTTTAATGCATTGAATTCAATGTCATTTATTAAAGATATAAAACATTAAAAAAGTTACTCATTTTAAAAGAAACGTCATGGTTTATTTTAATATCCAAAATTTCAATGTAATTTTAAGCAGTATACTATACAACAATTAAGTCTGGGTAACCTCGTAAAATTGTATGGAACCAGAAAGGACCATATAAAATAGTGTGTTTTTCTTCTGTTTTTTTTTCAAAGCACTATGGTAGGTATATCACGCCCTTGGAGTATTTTAAATCATTTTGAGAACGAGTTAAAAATGGTTTCAATTTTTTTAGCAAAACCTGAATCAACCACTTTTTGGGGAATTAGCTTTATTTGGACTTGTGTTTTATGCTGGATTTTCCTGGATTGATGGTTTGTTTTTAAACAACATAACCACACCATTGTAAATGTTTTTCCAGGTTTTATACAATTTTACGAGGTTACCCAGACCAGTTTTTCTCGCATTAAATTTTTGGAGTGATTGTAGCTTCATAGTATTCGATATAAAAAAGAATTTTTTTCGAAACATCGTATATAAAATAGTGTGTTTTTCTTCTGTGTTTTTTCAAAGCACTATGGTAGGTATATCACGCCCTTAGAGTATTTTAAATCATTTTGAGAACGGGTTAAAAATGGTTTCAATTTTTTTAGTAAGACCTGAATCAACCACTTTTTGGGGAATTAGCTTTATTTGGACTTGTGTTTTATGCTTGATTTTTCTGGATTGATGGTTTATTTTTAAACAACATAACCATACCATTGTAAATGGTTTTTCCAGGTTCTATACAATTTTACGAGGTTACCCAGACCAGTTTTTCTCGCATTAAATTCTTGGAGTGATTGTAGCTTCATAGTATTCCATATAAAAAAGAATTTTTTTCGAGTCATCGTTTCGATTTTGCTAAATTTCCGTCTTTTGAAACATTGGATCCCGCAGCGCTCACACGCCACCCAAGATTAATTTCATTTTATTTTTTAAAATATTTTTATTGTTGCCATATGGCTGCTAATTAGCAGTTACGATATTTGTTCGCTCTTCCCGTTGAAAATTAGTAAATTTTATAAAAAAATAAGGAATTATAATCTAAACCAAAAAATAACCACAAGAGAATGTGTATTAGTGAAGTTACTTAATAGGTAATTCAGTAAGGGAAAAAAGTGTCACACAAGTACCCTAGTACCCGATGCGTAACTTAGAAAAAAATTGGTCATTTTTCACATAAACAGAGGTTTAACTAAGGGCAATTGAGCATATACGAGAATAAAATGCAGGTGAGGCGGCAATTTAGCATCTACATGCAAAAATCAGCTCAAAATATTTACCACAGGAAAATTTTTTTGGGGGACTCCCAAAAAAAAAACACGAAAGTCAAGTTAAGCAAATTAAGCTTATTAGTACAAAATTCATATATGTTTAGTAAAAGTTTTTAGGTTTTTAGTAGCAGAAAAAATTTGGGTTATATTTCAGTCATGTGAAATGTTTAGATTTTTATTCGGCTAAAAAGCTATTTAAGGTTTTGTTGGTTTTAGCTGACGCCATCAACAACGGTTAACTTAACCCATTTAATATAAGGGGAAGAGCGCGGAGCGCTCTTCCCTGATTACTTTTTAATTATTCAGAAAAGTAGTACAAAAAAAGGTGCTCCAGAGCTCCAAGATCGCAGTTCTGCTCAGGTTATCAAAGATTATACTTTACCTGGCAGTTTATTTAAACTTACATTTGCGACTGACATGCAATACTAGTTTATCGGCTAACATTTCCAAGTTTTCTGCCAGCACTCTTATTTTTTGCAAATACTACAATTCAAAAATAAAATAATTCCAAATGCCCTTTTGTTTGTATGTTGTTTTTTTAGGATTATAAATAAAATAAACTTTTAGTTATGTATTTTGCTTTAATACATGGTTGTATGATATCTGAATCTAATTTGCCAATATAATCGCTTCAAAATTTAACAGATACCTAATAAAATTAATTTTATTAGAAAATTCTTCTTGATTAACAGTGTACTGCAAAATAATATTTGAAATGAATACCGCGCGGTCTATAAATATCTATCACAACAACAGTGACTCCAATATTAATAGTATGTACACTATTAAATTTTCCAAAACCGCAATTGCCACCCTGTCGAGGTGATTGCCACACTGTGTTGTGTGCACAGTGCCTTTTCGCAGGGAGGGAAACCAGGCCCTTACCGTGTGGCCATTGCGGCCTAGCCCACAACCGGAGTTCTAAGCTTATCTTTTCAACAATGTTTGGCCACCAAAAGATAAGTTCTCCCACGGGAGGGTGCATTCCTGCTAAACGCAGACCTATGGAACTGATGTGTATATATATATATACAGACCTGTGCACGGTCTGGAAATGCCCCCCGTTTTATTGGAGGATTTGCCTCCCCTCCCCCCCGTTTTATTGCCCCCGCCGCAAAAAAATGAAAAAGTACCCTAAAATTATGACGCCATTTTTGACCTATGATGACGCCATCATCGTGAATTTTTGGAGTTTTTAGCTTATTTCAATGTATTTTAAGCCATTTTAGAACTATTTTTACCTTATTTTCGTTTTTTGTCTCTTTTTTTCCCTTCGTTTTTTCTCTTTATTTTCTCCTTTCTCTTTTTTTCTTTCTACCCTGCTTGCCCCCTCCCGTTGTATTGCCCCCCCTCCCCCGTTTAAAAAAAAGTTGCCCCGCGTGCTCCCCCAGTTTGGAATTGCACCCCCCCCCGTTTTAACCCCGGGCGGGGGGCAGTGCACGGGACTATATATATATATATATATATATATATATATATATATATATATATATATATATATATATATATATATATATATATATATATATATATACCTATATATATTTATATTTATATATATATATAATTTTATTTTAAGTATTATTTTTCGTTTTATTTTTGTTTAGTTTTGTTAGTTTATTATTTTGTGTTATAGTTTTGAAAACAAATCTCACCTCACGCCAATCCCTAAAATCCTCTATTGGAGGTGGGGACATTGACTAAAACCCTATACCAGCAACAGTGCTGATACAGAGTTTTAAGCGGTGATATGAAATATTCATAGCAATTCTAAGCTCATTATCCTAAAATCACTATTCTTTCATCGTTCACGCGGCGATTTAACCCGATCAACTACCGCATCAACTAAATCAGAGAATCTGGATAAAATTTGTAATTTATGTTCATAATCGTCTTCTTCTAATTTTTTTATTCCAAAAATAATTGCAATCATCGGTGGCGCAGGAACGCCCACTGCAATTTAGCCTCACGGAACCACAACACCTATATTTAGAGAACATGGGTAAATTTTGTAAATCATGTTCATCATCTTCTTCTTATTATTATTTTTAAAAATTATAATTGCAATCATTGGCGCACGCCATTGCACCAACTATGGGCACCTTGCACTGGAACTCGGTTTATACATGAAGTATACAATATACATAGGGAGTCACCATAAAGGATAATTATCGTATTTCCTACTTATCTTTCGTAGTATGCAGATCAACCCTCGAAAGCGCGCGAAATTTCGATTGGTTGATCTGCATATTACGAAAGATAAGTAGGAGATGACACTTATGTATATTGCATACTTCATGTATAAACCGAGTTCCAGTGCAAGGTGCCTATATTTAGAAAACATAGGTAAACTTTGTCTGGAGCGCCACTGCACCGCGCTAACTATAATTAAACAATGTGGGTAAATTTTGTAATTTAAATTCATCTTCTTCTTATTGTTTTTTTATTTTTATTATAAATGAATTATCGGTGGCGCGGGAGTGCCACACGGAGACTAAGCCCCAAGTCACGGCGTAAACTACAATTAAAGAACGTGGGTAAATTTAGTGTTATGTTCTTCTTCTCCTTATTATTAATATTTTTTTTTTCAAGCACTTATATCTTAAAACCAGTATTCCTCCCTCGTTATTGATTGATCAAAAAAAAAACAAACAAAAACATGGGTTCTTTGGAAATGGTGGAAAATTGTGCAATAATTCTCAAGAACTATAGTCTATACAAAAATGATGCGGACTGGCGACAAAACTCGAACTTTGAAATGTTATATATCCATAACGGAGTTTAGAATATGTGCGGGACATATATGGAAGCATAGCTTAGACTCTTGGCTATCTTTTGAAAAGGTTAGGAAAAAATGTTTTTCGATGACGTCATCACTACAGCCGATGCGGTGAAAAAACCTGGTCCCAAAAAAACAAAACTTTTTTATTAGTACGAGATAAGAAACGCCGCTTGGTATGCTGTTAAAACATACTTTTCTGAGTTTTTTCTGAAAGTTTGAGCGAAATCGGCTAGCTCAATTTTTTTTAAGATGCGTTAAATACGCGCGGTTTTCGCGATTTTGCGCCAATTTTGACCGCGCTAATACACTGTCGGAATTATTTATTTTGTTTTGCTTCCTGCTCGAAGTGTGTAAGATATTGATCATATTGTTATATATTAAATGTTTGCTAATTTTTTTCTCGTTCCTACACAATTAAAAATTTTTTTCGGGTACGACCCTCAAAATTTTTTGGGGTTCCAAAAAAAATACCCGACCTTTTTTGTTTTTGATGTTTTGTTTATAAAACTGCCAAAAATGTATTCTAGGCGCCAGCAAGCAATCTTTTAAGCATTCGTTTGTGCTCCCAAAAAACCATTATTGAGCTTATAATAAGCCTATTAATTTTGGGTTTGGGCCAATTTGGGATTTTTTGGTGATTTTAATGGTTAATGCACGCCACAATACGTGTGCACAATAAACATTTTGACAAAAAAACACCAACTAAAACAATGAAATTTTATGATTTCATTTTAACTTTATAACATAATAGTCTGTTTTTGGTAAAATTACATGGCAAGGCTATAACACATTTCTTTTAAAAATTCAAAATTTCATGTAAAATAACGCTAAAAAATTATTATTACTTTGTTTCTTATTGTTCTTCATGCCGCTTTGTAGTGTAACTACACCACTGTTTTGCTTGGGCGTTATTACTGTATAAAAAAACTATTATTAAATATTTAATGGTTTAAAATTATTTTGTTTTAGAAATCGGACCTCAACTGACACCTATAGGTTTTGAAATCTTCCACCCCGGGTCGACCCCCCCTAGAAAGCTAGGGGGATTTTGACCCCCCTAGGACTCCCCTCCTAGATTTTGAAATTTCATTTACCCGGGGTAAACACCCCCCCCCCAGCTTTTTGACCGTGTTCATCTATGATATAGAGTAATAGTAAAACTATGATATTTCAGGAAAATATGGGGGTGGGGCTGTTTAGATTTTATATTCAGTAGATATTTGTATTTAAATACTAAATAAGCTAATATATGTCGTAATAATATGTGAGCGGGATTGAGATACCCTGCCCCATTTCAGAATATGGAGGACCAATTTCCTTTCCCTACAAATTGCGGGGATTCGTTTTTAAAAATAGATTTTTTTAAAGGGTCGTAAATTCAAAAATTTTGTAAACCACCTTATTATGCGCTGAATACGCCCGCGTAAAAATGAATAAAAAGAATCCTGTTTTTATTAAACTTAAATGTTTAAAACACAATGTATAACGAAACATTAGTTTGGAAACAGTTTCTGCAATTTATAGAAAAAGTGGGGCAAGTTGATTCCAAGTAGAGTTAAACCATACATGAGCTAGTTGGTCTGAAGTGGGGGGGGGGGGAGGTTAACTAACCTGGAGTTAAGGGGGGGGGTCAAAATCTGAGAAACGCATCTTCTTTTTATCCATGTTGCGTTTTTTTCTGGAGTGCATTTTACCATACCATTTTTTGATTTTTAGGAAAAAAATAGGTAAAAAATGCTAATTTTAGGTTAAAAACCCCTTTTTATTGCATTTTTGTGCTATTTATTGCTCAAAACTTAAGTTTGGAGGCAGTTAGAAGTCATTTTAAAGACATTTTTTCTTCATTTTTCCAAAACTGGAAAGATTCATTAATCTTTTCTTTCCCCCCACTTCTGAGTGGGGGGGGGGGGTTAAACACCCATCTTAGAATTTGGTGGGTTTAACCCCCCCATGCCCATGTATGGGTTAAACTCGTGATTAGGGATTACAATTAGGGCCCAACCGGATATCCGATCCGGCAAATTCAGCCTTTTTTTGATCCGATCTGGCCAGATTTTTTTTCAAATCCGGTAAATGCCGGATTTTTTTACATGTCAATGACAATTATTATAATTTTTTGCTTTTTTTGTTAAACATTGCTTTAATACTATTTGTGCAGCAGAACTTTGCTGATGAGTCGCACTTCCTTTTATCAAGAAGTCTATCCCTTTATCAAGAAGTCCTTAGTTTAAACATCAATACATGGTCAAGCAGGGGTAAAAAGATAAAAAGGAGAAAAAAAGAAGGGATAAGGGAAAAAAGGTACAGAAAAAGCGAAAATAAGGTAAAAATAGGTCTAAATTGACTTAAAATACATTGAAATAGGTTAAAAACTGCAAAAACATTCGCGATGATGGCGTCATCATAGGTCAAAAATGGCGTCATAATTTTAGGGTACTTTTTTATTTTTTGGCGGGAGGAGGGCAATAAAACGGGGGGGGGGGGCAAAACCACCAATAAAACGGGAGAGCATTTTCAGACCGTGCACAGGTCTGCATAGGTAACCGTTGTATATAAAAGCTTTATAAAAGTATAAAGTACAATGCTTTATAAAAGTATGATAAAAAACGTATTGGTTTGGATTTCCTTTTTGGCTTGGGGAGTAACGGGAAGCCATCATAGATGTTTTTGGTCGGGTCTGCTAGGGGGGTCCACCCCCGGGTGGAAGGCCAAAATTTTTTAGGGGGGAGGTCTAGGGGGGTCCGGAACCCCCTGGCTTTTTAGGGAGGGTTGACCCCGGGTGCGAGATTTCAAATTTAAGAGGGGGTCAGGGGGGGTCCAATTTTTTAACAAAATTTTTTTAACTCAATAATTTATATGTTTTTAGGTCTAATATTGAATTTTATGCACTAAAACTTTGGGGGGGGGGGGGGGGGTAGGGGGGGGGCGGGGGGGGCGGGGCCCCTGGATTTTTTCTAGGGGGGGGGTCCAAAATTTTGGCTTTAGGAGGGTGACCCCTCTGTCCCCCCCTCAAAAACATCTATGGAAGCCATTTCCTGCTTTGAGTCCACACAGCTAACTCAGAATCTTTTAATGAAAAATTTATTATTTAATATTTAACTTGATTAGTTTTAAAGTGGTTATATTAACATTATGATTACATACAACGAGTTTGTATCTAGTCCCTCCGTTTCTTACTAATGTACATAGGTGCTGTTGTCAGAAAAAGATAAATCTGAATGCGTTTAGAGCCTTTGGCGGCAGCCAGCCACAAACCACAAAGTTATATTTTCATCATCCATTATATGCGTTGTTTATTTTTGCAGGGACATCGATGGGCGTTGTGAAGGCGGTGTATCTCCATGTCCTGGTGACAAACCGAGAGGCCATGCGCTTCTACGAAAAGCGACACTTCCGTCCGCACGCCCTCCTCCCGGACTACTACCACTACTACCTAGACCTCGACTACCTCGACAAGCGACCACAGGACGCTTTCTCCTACGTCCTGTATCTTAACGGGGGCGCGGCGCCATTCTCAGTTCTGGAGTGCATATCATACGGCGGAGGCGTCCTGTGCCTACTCTTCCGATGGCTCCGCAGGGTCTTGGGATTTCTGTTCGAGTTGTGAAAAGGAATTTTAATTTAATTTGATCTCCTTAGAGAGCTGAATTCAATGCAAATCTTGAATCGGTGCGTATATGCTCAGACATGCTCGGTTGATTGAAGAAACATTTTGAGAAACTGAAACTTAAGTCTTTCCAGTTTTCGCTTCTTTTATACAGATGCTGATAAAATGGTATTGCTTTCAGCGACTGTTCTCTCCATTTTGTTTGAATGAAAATTAAACATTTTGTTTTTATGGAGAGGCTCTGCGAAAATCTTACAGCGCAAAAGTTTCTTCCTGAAGCTTAAAATTTGCCGATCATATATGTATCTAATCTAATCTGTGATTAAAAATGGCCGGTGCTGGATTGATGAGAAAATTGATGAAAAACCTTAGTTCATTTCTGCATTTTTTTGTTTCTTAATAAAATTGTGACAACAAACACGTAGGTGGGCAGATAGGTCTATAAATTTCAAAAGTGTGGAAACCTCCCCCTTTTAAAATTGGATTTACTCCGCACACCCCTTTATTTTTTAATCTTCATTTGTCCTTTTATTTTTTGGGAAAATTGTGCGGTTCTTGTATAACCAGTCGAAATTGTACCTGATTTAATATTTATTTACCTTTGACTACCTAGAGTTTCTTTTTCTGCAATGTTTCATCTAATTGTTGACTATCAATATTAATTCTTTTTTTTTCATCCAAATCTGTTGATTATTTTATTTAGAATACCCGTCCTTTAAGAAATTTGAGTGCATATAAAAATAAAGATTGAATTGTCGACATAGGTGGGCAGCCTCTCGGATTTCGGGGGGGGGGGTGGTATGCCCGACCCCCAAAATTTGTGGGAGGGGTGTCCCGAAAAAATTTTTGGAGGTATGCTACAAATACCTCATTTTTAGCGTTTTTAGTACTGGGACGTGGACGTGGGACCCCCCAAATTTAGGGGAAGTTTTCAGGCCAGGTTACCCCCAAATTTTAGGGGGGTGTCGGCTATAGTCGACATTTTTGGAGGGGGTATAACTCCCCAACCCCCCCCCCCTGCATAGGTGGGCAGCCTCTCGGATTTTGGGGAGGGGGTCAAATTTTAGGGAGGGTGTCCGGCAAGACCCAAATTTTGAGGGGGGGGGGGTGTACCCAATAGTTCCGCGCTGCCTTAAAATGGGCTTAAAACGCGTAAAAAAACGTAAAACAAGCTTATAAATGCTTTAAAACTGTGTAAAATTGAAATAAAACCTTATTGCAACTTACATGTTGTATTTTTTAATTTTTTTATTAATAATGTGTTTATATATTCTTATAATTAGATTAGAAATCATAGTTTTTTTTAATAATTACGTAATAATAGAATAATAATATTATTGTCTTGATTATAAAGTCAAGTATCACAAACATTTTAATCCATAATCTTATATTTAATTAAAGATTATATACATACATGGGCGTAGCCAGGTAGGTCGGCAAATGGAAAAATTTGGGGTTGGACAGACAAATTTTGCAGTGGCGTGCCCAGGATTTCATTTGGGGGGGCGGTCTGGGGGCCCTACTAACCCTAAAGGGGTTCTGGGGGGCGGCAGCCCCCCAGATATGGGGGGGGGTCTGGGGGCGAGAGCCCCCCAGCGGGGTCAAGGGGCCGAGCCCCTTGTCAGGGGGGTCCGGGGGAGAAAATTTTTAATTTAAGGCGCTAAAACACACTTGAAATTTTAATTCCAGATGATACTTATTACAAAATTTAAGGTTTCTTACCTACACATTTAAACATGTGTTTAAAACGGTAATTAAAGGATAATAGTGTTTATAGTAGTTTTATTAAACTGTATACCTTAATTACTGAACGTGATAATCGATTTGCAATCGAAAAACTAAAATAAATTGTCAATTAACAATTAACTCTCCGCGCGAAGCGCGGAAAATTTTTTTTAGTCGTTTTATAACACTTAAAAAATTTTCTCCGGGAGGCGAATTTGGGGGAGGGATGTCCCCGGGTACTCCAAATTTAGGGGGGGGGTGTCAGCAACACCCCAAATTTTGGGGAGCGGTATAACCCCCCCTGCCCACCTATGCCCCCCTGCCCGCCTATGATTGTCAACTATTCTTTCTTTTTTCCAGCCTCCGGTAAATTTGAAAAGTTTTTTGCCTATTATTCAATTGTAAATATTTTAATGCATAATATTACATACAATAACAGATCTTATTTTATTTTTGTTTAATTCATGTTTTAATCAGGTTGTTTTTTTTATTATACGCATATTCAAATTACACGTCCAAAAAATATAAGCTTTAATATTTTAAGAATACTAAACTATGTATTATTTTTTTGAAATAACAACCAACAGATTTTTAACAAAAAAAGTACTTCCGCATCTAATTTACTAAAAACCAACA
>JASAMX010004080.1:0-10631 GCA_030248175.1 Microlaimidae sp. YZB2_3 | reverse complement strand
CTCAAATCTCGAGAATCTGACGTCAATTTATCAGCCAATTGGATTCGATTTAACACAGTTTATTTGTTTATATATGTTTTCTAACCCGATTCACCTATCCTGCGTGGCGCAATCAGTTAAGGCGTAGTCGTTCTGACAGAGGTAAGGAGGTCGAACCCAGATAAAACCACATTTTTATTTTCTTGTTAATAATAATTTTTAGTTTTATAATTTTAAAATTTTTATTCAAATAAACTAAAAACAAAAACATCATTTGTTTTCTGCTTTTTGCCAATTTGTCAAATGGATATTCTAAAATATAATTTTCACGTAAGTAAAATACCGTAATTTTTGCTATGTTCTACAATTGGTTTACTACTTAACGATTTGCAGTGAAAACTATCAGGAAAAATCTAAACATTTGATTTATAAATTATAAAACTATCAGGAGAAATCTAAAACATTCTATCTATAAATTATAATTTTCACAAACAGATTGCATTTTCTAAAAATTGCTGATGTTGTGTGAACGAAAAAAAATTGGGCATGAGTCATGTGGGCGTGTTCAAAATTAGCTATATGCTAGCACACTGTTGCAGCTACGTATGGTTTACCTTTAGTTATTTTCACCCTTAAAATTTATCTTTAGTTTGAAGGATTTAATATAAATATAGGTATCTACCTTTTGGTTGGTAGGCTCCCGGATTATTTCAATTATATCCCTTATAGTAACCTGGACTCTCCCTAGATTTGTGGAGGGAAGAGGGTTCCAAAAATTTTCGAGGCTATATCCCCTGAAACTGGACTCTCTTTGTTTCCTCCAATTTTTCAGGATTTGTTTAAAATTTCTGGGGGAGGTGTCGGCAAATTCGAAATTTTTGGGTGTTATAACTGTCCATTTATATTAACAAAGTATAGCTGCCCCCTTGCATCAAAAGTGCCAGTCTCTCGGGAGATTTAAAAACAAACCGGACCTTTTTAAATATTAACAATTGCGTAAAATGGGGGGGGAGGGAAATGTATAATTATTTTAAATTATTTCTGATTGTAGTTTGTAAGTTGAAATTTTGATTTTTTTAAAAAAGAATATAAAAATTTATTTTTAGATATGTATTAGGGAAGAGAAGAAAGAAGCGTAAGAGTAGAGGGTAATTATATAAGAAAAAGAAGAAAAAAAAACAGAAAAAAAGATAAAAAAAAAGAAAAAAAGAAACAAAGTCAAGAAAAAAAGAAAAGGAAGAAGAAGAGAGGAAAAAAAAAGAATAAAAAAAAAAAGAGCGAAGAAAAAGAAAAGAAGAAAGCGAAAAAAGGGCCGCGAGTAACGATAAAAAAACAGAAGAAAAAACAGAACATAAAAAAGCACATATAAAAAAAAATAACAACGAATAATATATTTAGGCTGCACTGTATAATTATCAAAATAAATTATTCCATAGAACTTAATACATTAACTTTTTACATATCCTTGCATGCATGGCCGTAGCCAGGGGGAGAGAACAGGGGGAACGTTTCCCCCTGTCGTTTTCTAACAGGCACTAGATAGTGGCCGAATGACTTGCAGTTCCTCCACTGTCGTAAAATCCTGGCTACTGCCACATGACATGGAAAGGTAAGAAATGCAGACCTGTTTTTGGTCTGGAAATGTCCCCTGCTGGAGGATTTGACATGCCACCCCCCCCCGTTTTATTGCCCTCCCCCGCCAAAGAATGAAAAAAATATCCTTTTTGTGGCCGCCGTTTTTGACCTATAATGACGTCATTATCGCAAATTTTTTGCAGTTTTTAGCCTATTTCAATGCATTTTAAGCCGTTTTAGACCTATTTTTTACCTTATTTTCGCTTTTTTTCTTTTTTTTTCTTTTTCCCCCGCTTGCCCCCCCCCCGTTTTAAAAAAGTTGCTCACCGTCCCCCCGGGGGGTCAGTGCGCAGGTCTGGAACTGTATAATTGACAAAATCAATTTGTGGCCTAAATGACGTCCTTTTAAAATTTTAGAAAAAAAGATACTTATTTGGTATTTTAAATACGACCTGAGGCTTTCAAATTGAATTTTTGCTGAAATTTTATTTAGGCCATTTTCAAAGAGACTCAGCGACCGAGTAGAGAGATGCAACAAACGATCGCGGAGCACCTGGGCTTGGACTTGTCCACCGTCCAAAACTTCTTCATGAACGCCCGTCGCCGCTCCCGCTTAGTGCCTCAGTACGACATCCCGGCGCCCAATCAGCAGGTCCGGAGCGTGACTCCGCCCCCTGTGTCCCCGCCCCCCGGACACATCACCTTCAGGGGAGGTAAGTGTTGGATGTTTGACTGATTTTCTAATGTCGTAGGGAAGATTGTTTATCGCTCTATTTAGAGAAAGATAAATAGTTCTACTTGTATTGTATAATAATTATACAGTATGTTTTGTTTTTAGCAAAAGCGGCAAAGAGAAAGTTGCTGTCGACCTCTCTGAGCCAGGTGCGGCAGCCGGGGCCCAATCAGTTCCGTCATATGGCCAACATCGAAGATACGGTTAGCTCAGTGATTGGGCAGATGGCAGCCCCGCCCCCGGAGGAATCGCCTCCCGAACACCACGACTTCGACCCGGGCGCTCCGACGCCGCCGGCACTCGCGGAGTCAGCGGTAAGATTATTGAGTGCTTTATTTCCATTTTGTTATGGTTTAGGTGGGAACATGGTGGGGCAGAAGGGTTTTAAATTTTGGCATGTACTAAAAACGCTTAAAATAGGGTTTTAGCGGGTATTTTCCATAAAAAAACAGCTTCTTTAGTCATCTTCAAAATTATCAATCGCGCATCTTTTTTGTCATAATATGCTTTTTTAGTGTTAAAATTACTAGATTTTAGAAATTTACTCCAATATAAAAATAATGAAGAATCATAATAATATTTTTCATTATTAAGTACAGATTACTCTAAACTGATAATAGGTAAAGTATCGTGGGTACAAATTAAGCAATCGAGGTTAAATAAGACAAATTTCATTCAAAGCAATTTCCACATAAATAGTGTATTGGCATTATAAAATTCGATAAAACAAACCCGACTGACCTCCACCTTCGCCCCCTCCCTCCCGTCCCCGAAAAAATTGCTGTTCGCAGTTATAAAACAAATTAAATTTTTATTTTTTAAAAAAATTTTAATTTTTTTGGTCGTCTTTGGTATACGAACTTGTTTTAGGATAACTGTCTAACTGCAAAAAATAAAATAAGAATAGTTAATTTATGCCATTTAGAGCAATCCATTTAGAATTCCATGAAACTCTTTTAAAATTAGTGTTTTTTTGGGGGGGAATGAAGTTGTTGACCGTGTCCGTGTGTATTCGAATTTGATCGAATTTTACACTATTTTTATGTATAATAATTATTTTTATATTGACAATTATGGTCTTTATAGGTTCTTAATTTGGAACAGTTACATTACTCTGAGGAAGATCTGAAGAGCAGCTACCGACTCTCTCTGTCGCAAAGAGACTTTTCTTCCGCCGACAATCGCCGTCCTCAGGTGGAACAGAACTCCCCCCAGCGGTCGACGACAGAAACAACTTACGCCAATAATAATTATTCGCCTTCAGTTTCTTCGGACGTCTCCGTTGATGATTCGCCGACGGTGGCGTCATCTGCGGCGGAAACGACCAATAGGAACGGCCGTCGCTACTCCTCGTCGACCAATAGGGACGCTCGACTTTTGGCGTCGCTGGCGTCGTTTTCGACGACGGCGCCTACGGCGAGTAAAAGCGACCAATACGAGCGCGGCGAGCAAGTGGAAAATGCGGAGGAAATTTTAGCCAGGGCGGGATCTCCGGCCAATCGCGTCCCGTCGACGGCGACGACGGCTTCCGCCGGCAATAAAAGCGACCAATCAACGGTGAGCTCGGCTTACGAGCAGCGCCGCAGCGTGCCAGTAATGTCGTTTTCCACCGACAATTTTACGACGACGACGTCTGTGTCGGGGGCGACACCGGCGGCGACGAACGGAAGCAATCAAAGTCCGAAAAAACGTCTTTTGCTTCGGCAGCAGAAAACGCTGAATGAAGAGCAGCGACAACAGAATCGGGAGAATTCAGAGGCCACATTGGCGCCGGAATAAGTGTTTTATTGATAAAATTATCGATTGATTTTATGGAGCCATCGGTTTTTATTAATTATGGGGCCATGGGGAATTTTATCCGTCGCAGTCATTGGCTAGTCTACTTTAATCGTCGGGAGGCCGGAAAAAAGAATCGGGATCTTTAAAAAAGAAAATTTTTCGTTGAAAAGAGAAAATTCAGTTAATTATTTAATCCACAATTCTATAATTTTTGTGGTCAATTTATTCGAGATTAATAAGGAATTTATTCGCGATAATTTATTGTTTCAATGCTTCCAGCGGATGAAATACGTAGTGGTCGGGTCGAATGATAAATTATGAAGTTAAAACGAAAATTTTGCACTTCAAGTATATTATGTATTTAGTTAAAATTATACGGATTATTATTAAAGCTACCTGCCAAAAAAGAAAATATTAATTTCATTCTTTCTGTTTTTGTAAAATTTCAACTTTTTTGCGTGCAACATAAAGAATCATCGTTAAAAAAATTTATTATAGTTGAATGCTCCATTGTGAGTATGTGAGGGCAGGACAGTATTATTTAATTAAATTAGTGAATTGAAAAAGAGACCTATTGGTATTGGATTCGAAAAATTTAAGTTTAATTTGGTGGAATATAATTCCATGGACTTGCAAAACGTTTAATAATTGACTCAAAACTATGCTTATTGTTGAACTCGGTTGCTATACTTTATACACAAATCAATACTCATAGTCAGTCAACAAGTTAAATTTATCCGGCCAACAATTTTACACAGTTTATTATATTAGTGTTTATTTTTTTAAATTATTTAAAAATTACCGTCTGAAAGCACTTTTTGAAGTTAGAAAATCTATCAACTACAAATTAGAAAAAGTATAATGCTATTCTATGCTACCCATTTTTGAAATACCTACCTACTAGCTAGTCCTAGTCGTTAAACAAATATATTGACCATTTAATTTTTTGAATTTGGTATTAGTCTTAAACTTTTAAAATTTTTAAAAAGTTTAGCTAGTATTATTCAGCGCAAATTGCGCAATAAAACGCACATTATGTATTTCAATAAAACAATTTTCCATCTTAGCAAAAAGTATATTAATAGAATTTGTAGTTTGCATAGTTTGTGCATTTCAGTGCCTTATAATCGACGTCAGGATATTTATTATTTGGAAATTTAAAACATTTATCAGTATTTTATTTCTCTTGCTCTGAGTAATATGGAACTATAAAATAACTAAAAAATATTCGATTATATCTTATAATTTTGTATTTGGAGATGGTCCGACTAGAACCAGTATAGACCATAGGTGAGAACGGTCGGGGAAGCTTAGTGGGTTGGTTACCCGGGGTAAATTAAATTTTGAATATTAAGAGGGATAGAAACAATGATAGAAAAAAAAAGAAAAAATGATAGAAACTTTTTAATGTTTAAACTCAAGTAAAACAACAAGAAAAAAATTTGCATAAACTTAAATATATAGACTCAAAACTCTAATTTTTGTGTAATATAAATTTTATTAAAAACAAAATATACAAAATACAAAACAAATTAGCATATAAAAAGCTTAAAAATAAAATTAAATATAATTTAAAAAATCAAAGACATAACCAAAAATAAAAAGACCAATCATGAGTGATATGGATATCCGGTCGGGCCCTATTTGGAGAGTTTATTGTTAAAATGGGTTTTAAATGAGTTCATATTACAAATTATATAAAAGTAGACAGTAGCTTAAGCTTACATTGTGGGAGGGCACCGACCGAGAGGACTGTTCAAAAAATGCATAGTGTGAGAGTAAGTTAATGGGGTTATCAACTCCTATAAACGTTTAGCCATTGCCGACAGACATCATTTTAACCCTATCTTTATGGATATGGCCTAAGAGTGTTTTTGGGCATCGCATCGGCTTGGAAAGGGGGGGGGGGAGGATTATTCTCTTCCACTCCCAAACAAAATTCCGAAACTGCCTACTCATTTCTCTTTCTAAAACCTAAGAGATACCGTACTATGGACGGAGACGTCCTATTAAAATATTGAGGATTTTAGTAGGTACTAAAAATGCTTCTCTTAT
Organism: Microlaimidae sp. YZB2_3; assembly: GCA_030248175.1. Classification (NCBI taxonomy): domain Eukaryota; kingdom Metazoa; phylum Nematoda; class Chromadorea; order Desmodorida; family Microlaimidae; species Microlaimidae sp. YZB2_3. The sequence goes on along the minus strand of JASAMX010004080.1, from coordinate 4,510 downwards.
AAAATTTTCAGCCGCCGATTTCTTTGTTATAACCGCACCCTAAAATCTAGAAGGCTGCCTATCTTGGTTCATGGGTTAAAAAAATAGGTTTGGTATTATTTTAAATTTAAAATTTTAAATCAGTTTTATAGTTCCATTTCAGTTTACATTTTTATCATACTATAAATATATGTATATATTTTTTTTTATAAGTTATTTGTTATCCGCTTATATTGATGCCGCCATTTTGGCGATTTGCTATATTTATCTATACAGTTTTACAGCAAAAGTAATATTTCGAATGACTTGTATGCATTAAAACGCCCGCCTTTTAATAAAGTTTATCAAAGATAGCTATATAGTTAAGGATAAGTCGCTCTTTTTTCTGTTAAAAAAATTAATGGTGTTTATCTTGTACATAAGTTTTGAAAAATCTCGTTTAGAAAAGCTATTATTTGCCTAGTGATCTATTTTTTAGTTAATGTTATCGAAATGGTGTATGTTTACAAACTTTAGTTCACTTTGAAAATTGTTATGCAATCAAGAAATTTGAATATTATAAACCTTTTGAAAATCAGTAAAGTATCGCAGAAATTATTTTTTGTAAAAGTTACCCTCTGTTGCGATGCGATATTTTTTTTACTTGGGTTTTGGTTTTCCCGCGCAAAAAAATGGTTTCATATTGGTATACATTAGTGATGTGCCCCGGAGCTCCGGAACGAAGCTCTGTTTTCAGGAGCTCCGGAGAAACCCCCGGAGCTCTGCCCTATTTTTGTACTAATTTTGTTAATAATTAAAAAGGGATGCCAAAGATTTTTTTTTCTAAAATTTTTTTTAATTTGTTTTATAATAAAAATAGTCTTAAAATGCCGATTAAATAACTTAAATAATATTTCAAGATTAAATAAGCTTTAATTAGTTCATTTAAGGGGCGGAGCTCCCTCCGTTTTAAATGGCCGGAGTGGAGCTCCAGGGCATGACTTTGGATTAGAGGGTAGGAACATCAGTAGTATACTTTTAGCTAATTTTTTGTGCTAGTGTACTTTATACTTCCCTCAAAAATCTCCTCGCGTAAATCGGAAGACTTCCGACGTTTATGCCTTATTTAAAAATATTTACGCATTTTAATTTGTGTGAATTATTTTTTTTTAAATTATTTAAATTGTGGTGTATTATAAAAAACAAGTTACAGCTTAACAGCTACAATTTTCAAGGAGTGAACTTTAGCTTATGTTTTAGATTATGTAGTTTTAATTTACTTGTGTGTATGTATGTAGATTATAAACAACATCATTAGAGTTCTAAACACTTACAAATTGATATTAAAACATAAAACTAAAGAAATATTAAGGATTACAAGAAGTTGATAGCCAACATAAACCAAAATATTTGAAGTTGACTAGACTTGTTTAATTTAAATTTTCTGCTTTAGGCGCCGTACGAGTTAAAACCTAACCAATTAACAAGAATGAGGTTACAGCTGAAATTTTGAAATGGATTGGATTGGCATATACACGTTAGACCCTTAGAAAATTAAAAATTGCCATCCTAAAGGTTAGCTTGTGGCTGGTTTCCTACAAATAATCAGGCTATGCTTCGGGTTAAGGTGGAATATACTAGATTATCTTGCACAGTAAAGAGTTGACAGAAATAAAAATATCTACATTAATTAATAAGTGAGTGATTTTGGGTAGGATGAAAAATTAAAAGAAGTCGATACCACAGTTGGTAATCGGTGGGGGATGGGGTATAAATTTTAGAGGCTAAAGAATTTTACAACCTATTATCTTTCAAGAAAAAAAGACGACGTATGTATGATTTTCTTGCTATAAATAACACAATGTGCTCCGGACGTAGTAAAGTTTGGTTCTCAGGAACACCTCGGAATAGCGTTTAAATTTTCTTTGTTATCTCATATTGCTTAATATGTACTGCAGGCGGATGTTAAATTTTAGTATGCGTTCTTTAAAATACGTTAAAATTGAAATGAAAGGGATTTTATTTTCTTGGCTTATTCGCTGTTATAAAGTTTTTTGTGCGGGAAATGAGAATATCGATCGTTTTTTCCAAGCAATCGATCCATATACTTGCGAAACCCGCTGTGCAGGGGCTACTTTTCATAATAGTCCATTTGATGACGCCAACATGAACATTTTAAAAGTAAAGTGTGTTTTATGGCCCGTGTACACGATAGTTTTTAGTTTTTTTTAAGTTTTTGTAGAATTAAGTGTACCAAAAGTTTAGACAAAGAAATTTATTTTCAGAATAATTACATTAATTTTTAGTAAATAAAGAAAACAACGAAATTCAGATTTTACACTTTAGATGTCCTGTGGTATAGCATATTATTTGCTACAAATATCTTGAATTTGTTGTAAGTGACAAGATTCTAAAAAAATTTACTAAAAAATTTTCTTTTGAGGTGCAAAATGTCATTGAGAAAATTTTAAAAATGATGACTAATAAATGTTTTGGTAATGTTTATTTTTTAAATGCGTTTTTACTTGGAAGTGCTTCCAACAGTTGCTATCAAGTATATAGTTCTTATAAAAATCGCAGCAAATATAATACTCAAAAAACCAAACCAAGCGCGCCAGCTTTTTGTTTTATTGCAAGCATCTGAGATTCGTGTTAATATTATTCAAACTATATTATTCAAGTTATCATATAAGCTGTTATTGTGTCGTGTTTTTAATACTTGACTGAAAATCTTATTTGTGTGCAAGTTTATTTTTTTAATTTCTTTTCAAGCTGAAAATCCTTTAAGAGAAATTGAAACCATTAAAGGGTAATAAATATTTATTCTAGATGGTTTGTTCAATAAAAAATAAGTTTAAGTTGATGGCCTCATTTTTGGAGTGTAAACACAGCGAACAGAACCGTTCTAGCCTTTTTGTTATTGATTGACGAGCGCGCTTTGTGTATATTTGCGGCGTTTCGGTTAAAACGTGACGTTAAAACTCGACACCTCTTACTTTTGCAAATCTCCAAATCTTGGCTAAAACGAATTTTAAAACTTGCCCAACGCCGTTTTATTTTGTACCATAGTAGTATTGTTTTATGTGTAAGGGAAAGTAAATGAAAAGTGCTAGTACTTGTGGATAGTGCAGTAGTTGGTTTGAATTCTGCTAAGTTGGTTAAAGGGGGGAGTTTACCCTCGGGCTGGCCGAAGCCCAGCTGCCCGCGCGCTAAAGCATCGGGCGACTATTAATAACGCCGGGCGAGGGGCGGACTATTGATTGAAAATATGCGCGCCTTCCACTGTGAGCATGGCACATACTTAAACACACTGCAGACGGAGTAAGTAGTAAGCGCCTCTTCGCTTTTATGGTGCTACCGTAATTTCCACCCGGCCAAATGATGAGCAGGTGGTTGCCCGAGATCGGGTTGCCAGGCGACGCGCTCCGGTTTTGGAAGCTGGTTTTGGAAATATGTAAGAATAAACAGATATTAGTATTTATTACTGTTTTAGTTGATTTAGTGAATTGCAATAATAAAAAGATTTTGGTATAGTTACAGTTTGAACGAAAGTTATACTTTTTTGCAATTGGTGTTGTTTCGCAAACTTGGTAAATAGTGTCTGATGGATATTAAAAGCTAATAAAGACGATGCGTAACTCTCCGGTAAGGATCAAAAACTGTTTTTTATCAAAACATTTCAAGCAAAAATCCAAAAGTTTGTGGCAGCGGGAAGCGGCTAAAAATTTTTTTGTAAATTAAAAATAATGCTAACATCAAAAATAAATATAAAATAAAAAAAATAATATTGTTTTTTTTTATTGTTTATATGCCTACCGTAATCGGTTCGCATCTATTTTGTGATGTCATGATATAATGTGTTTATTGCAATGCTAGAATAAACTACTTTGACTTGACTTGACTTAAAAAATGTATGATTTTGAGCAGTAAAAGTGTGAAACTGAGTCTCGACTGAAGCAAACTACTGTAGTCAAAAATATATAATATACCGAAAAATATGCAACTCCTATATAAAGAAGTACGGAAAAATAGGCCATTATAATAAGCCTCTCCATTTAAATGACACTCTCTACTATAATGGCATAGTAGCCATTTTAATTCGGCGAGTTAAAATGGAGAGGAAGCTATTAAAATAGCCATTTATTGATTTAATTTCATTTCATATATACTTACAAGTGTAATACTGTCCGGACCACACGAGTTTCTGCGTGTCGGACAGTATGAACAATCACGACGGTTAATTCAATGTACACAAAGGTCTCGAAAAGAATTTAAAGTAATTGTTATATGACGTTAAAAAATGAGCATAAAAAGTATAGAAAACCAACTATTTGCTCTTTTTTCAACATTTTTCGAAAACAAGCGGTTGCTTATATTTTTTTTACTCATGTTTTTTTAGTTAACCACCGTTATCTACGAATTATTTCCATTTCTTCTCGAGACCTTTGTGTACTTTGAATTAACTGTCGTGATTGTTCATTAAACCAACACGGGAAAACTCGTGCGGCCCCCCTGATATTGTACTAATTAGCTACAGGTGATTTAACCGGCG
>JASAMX010004077.1:0-19067 GCA_030248175.1 Microlaimidae sp. YZB2_3 | reverse complement strand
ATCACAACACTACAAACAAGTCAGTAGCACAAGAGTTATTTTCCAACATTAAATATGAATTAAGCTCGTAGCCTATTACAGCATCCGAATTTCCGAAATTGGCGGCCAATTTTGGGTTATTAGTAAGGATTAAATTTAAAAAGTTTGTACCACGAGAGGGTTAAAAGACAACTTTAAAAAAGCACAGTTCTTAACTTTCACGATAGTAAAAACCCTCCCATTTAAAGGGAAATTGTTTAGGGTTAAATACCTTCACATAGTTATGACTTTTTAGAATCATTTTTAGCTAATTAGGGCTTGGGAAAAAATTGGAAATCTTTAGTACAATGGAAATCAATTTTTTCCAAAGCGCTAATTGGCTAAAAGTGATTTTAACAGCTCTTCCCTCAAGTATTCCCACAGAGCAAAACATAAATGACGTGATCAAGAATACTATATGACATTTTGAAGGTCCTTAATCCTGACATGTTTATATAGTAGTTGGATTCAGTTTGAGAATTGCTATTTATTGTTTAAGTATTCTACATAATCCCCTGAAGGTTTAGGTACCCTATTAATATTGATGTATGTTTTTAATATTGTTATATACAAATTAATAAATATAAAAAGTACTATCTTTCTCAGCTTTAAAGTTTAGAGGTCTTTACACATTTATCAGATGAATTTCATTACATTATATAATAGGATCGCAGGCTAAGGCCACTAATTTATTTAATCTTTTGTGAATATTAATCTGGTTATGTTTTATGACTTTACTAACTAAAAATATAACCCTTCTTCCCTCTTACCAATTATGCCTTTCTGCTCTTTCTTAGCACATTGTAAATGTTACAATTATTTATGAAAATTGTGATAGAAATATCCTCATGCAGCCACGACTCCTAAACACATATCACATTTTGTACATTATGATTTATATCAGCACCAGAAATTAAAAACTCAAATTTATCCAGACAATTGCCAAGTGATCTTGTGTTTAATGTAAAAATTTATTTAAAGTGTAAAATTGTAAAATTTGCCCTGTAAAATTTATTTAAGTTTGAAATATGATCTGAATTTTTTTATTTGCATTTTTAAGTCTATTTTTGTTGAATTGAATTGAATTGAAAAACCTTTATTTAAGCTTAAAACACAAAGCAGCATTGGTATTTAAAAAAAGACTTTTCGTTGTTTTGAATAAATTTTAAAAAAAATATTTTAAAAACTTTCCTGACGAAAAAATTTTATAGCGTTACTTCTTAATTATTTCTCAAAAAAGTATACAAAGAGAGAAGGTACGGAGATCGGAAGGTTGTTCCAGAATTTCAGAGCTCAGAGTTTCAGTTCGAGGAACATTGCTAATTTATAGAACAATTAGTGATGTAATGCCAAGGAATTGTGCACTATTATAATAATGGGAAAAATAATTGCGGAAAACTATTTCTAATTAAATGAATTTTAAAAAAGTAAAAAAATTACTCTCTTTATATATCCTAAGAATACAAAAGCCGTCGTTCAAGGGATTGGGGTTACGCTTTTCTTTTCTTAATTTGGTAAATCCAGATCTGGGTATCTTGTCATTTAAAACTTATTAAAATTTTTTGAAATTTACATTTAACATTTTCTAAAGTTTTATCCAGATCCAGATCCGTTTATTTATTTTGCGCGCTTGTTTTTGGATTATTAGTTCTTTTAATTAATATTATACTATTTTACGTTATTTTTTTTATTTTACTATTTTTCTAATTTTATTTTTATTTTACTTATTTTTATTTTGGATTTTTTTAATAATTACTTTTTTACTTATTTTTTTAGCGATTTCACCCAACAAACAGACCCTAGATTCGGAGGTTCTTGTTTTATTTTCCACGCCTCCCGGCAGCCAAAGTATTTCATTCGCTCCCCAGGACCGGCAGACGGTAAGTTATTTTTTATCCTAACTGTATTTTTCTGTCTGTCTGTCCGCTTGTATGGCAGTCTGTCTGTCCTTACTTGTCCACTTTTAGAATTAAACATTCAGTCGCGATAAGCACCAGCGGTCAATGTGCCTCACATATTAATTATCAATTGATAGTAATTTGAAATAATGTTAAAACATCAAAATTTTATTCTATGGTAAGTAAAATGCCATGGTGGAATTATATTTTGCTGACGTATGATGTATGGGGCAATGAGTGGACCAACTAGAATTGTGCAGCGATGATGTTTTAAAAAGCGATATAAAACACAGATATGTTTTTATTATTTCTTCTTTTCACAAAATAAAAAAAAATTTAGTTAACTACGAAATATAGTCAACTTAAGCCCTAAAAAATAAAAATTTACATCTTTGTTCCAAATTATCTTATTTATTATTTATTTAATAAATAAGATAATAATAAATAAGTGTTAAAAAAGGGGGTTTGGCACAAAAGAGTCCCGGCATAAAACAGTCCTGAAAAAAATCGCAGCTGGGACAACAGAGTCCCGGCACAAAAGGGTCCTAAAGAAAATGCGTTCATGTGCCCAAGCGCTGCGAGCGCTGAGGTCGGCACAAAAGAGTCCTGGCATAAAATCAATTTTTCACAGCTAACATGCAATGTTTACACCTCAGCTGTCTTCCAGTTTTTTTATTTGTTTTTTTTAATTAGCCTTTTAAGATGTTGTTTGAAGAATTTTGCGGGTAAAAAATTAATGTTTTTAAGTATTTTTATTATTTAGTTATTAAAACGTTTAAAGATTTGTAAAGCGTTTAAAAATTAATAAGAAAATCATTGTTGTATTTATGTATAAATCATATAATATGGAATTAGTGTTTTTGTCATAATTGAGTATATGTCAAACAAAATCATGTCTAAATAATGATTTTATTTGGCATAAATATTTTGTTCATAGTAAAATATTACAATTTTTATCAAACAAGTGTTTCAATCATAATTGTAAGGACGACCAGATGTCAGACGACAAGATGAACAGACGACTGGGACTTCTTGCGTGCCATTGCGCACAACTACACATTAAAAAACAAACAAGAAAACGAATTTTCTCAACCCATTTGGTGATTTTTAACAAAATAACGAGTAAAAAACAACCAAATATTGTTATACCTCCGGACCAATACAGGTTTCTGTACTTTTTACCAAATATTTAGTATTTTTTAGTTTAATTATTCTGTAAGAAAAGTGTTTTTTCCAGGTTTTTCCTCACTATTGTAGAAATATTTTTATTTATCTACGTTTCGAAACACAGCGTGTTTCTTCGTCAGGAAATCTAAAACAGATACATAATTTACATAAGACTACAAAACTGAAATACAATACACTATCATTGGTAAACAAAATGGTGTGAATATCAAAAGGTTGATTAGAGTTTTTAAATATATAAGTGGTAAAATAAGTAAAACAATGACTAAAAATATCATTTTCAAAAAACCTTTATCCTAATATTCTAACTGTTAAACCAAAAAAGTTTTAATATAGTGTGAATAAAACGCAATCTTTTTTCTTTCAAACGATGAATTTGGTAAAGAATTTTTGTCACTGATAAACCAAAAAGAGTCGTAGTAAAACCAAGTATAGGTTTGAAATAAAAACGTAATTTTTTCTTTGAACGACCAATTTTGGTAAAAAAAATTTTTTTTGTCACTGATAAAGCAGAAAGATTCTTAGAAAAACCAAGTATAAATTCGAAATAAAACGCAATCATTTTCTTCGAACAATCGATTTTGGTAGAACAATAGTCACTGATAAAGCAAAAAGAGTCTTAGTAAAACGGTTATTTCGTTATTAGTATTGTCAATATGTTCTTTTAAAGCTGAACGGGAATCTTTTTTATGTTCTTCTAATCGATTTTTTTAAAAAACGAACGGTTTGGCCAATATAAACTTTATTGCAATCGGAGCACAAAACTTGGTAGACTACGCCTTTTTTGTCAGGTAAGCTATTTTCTGGATGTCTATTACACATAAAACTTTGATGAAGTGTGTTATTTTTGTGGCTTACTATATCTATGTTATATTTTTTGAATAGATTTTTTTTAGTTTTGGAGTAACAATTGATATAAATGGTAAAGATAATCGACGATTATTTGTTTTATTTTTTGGTCCTATTATTCGTGGTGCCATATTGCGATTAATTTTTTTGTTTTCATAACCATTTTTTGCAAATGTCTCTTTTAAGTAATTAAGTTCAGGTTCAGGATTTGGTAAAATTTTTTTCGCTCGGTGGATTAAACATTTTAGGGTTCCTAAAAGTTGATTTTCTGATTGGTTTGATAGTGCATGAACGAATCTATCAGAATGAGTCGGTTTGCGATAAATTCCAAATTCAATTGTTTTATTGTTGTCGTAGAATTTTCGTCGAGTTTTGTGTCCAAAAAAGGTAATTCTTTGTTATTTTTGTTTTCGATTGTAAACTTTATTGAATTGGTTAAATCTTTGTTTTTAGCTAGCTCGAGTAAAATGTTTAAATCATTGTATTTGTCTTCAACTAAAATTATAATATCGTCAACATATCTTAACCATGTTATTATGTTTATTCCTTGTGATTTTGCTTTTGTAATGATTTTGTGTTCTAGTTCTTTTAGGAAAATACATGCTAATAAAGGTGATAATGGACTTCCCATGGGAAGACCTCTTATTTGGGTGTAGAAATTGTTTTTATGTTTGAAATAAATTGATTCGGTACATATTTTGACAAGTTCCATTATTTTATTCAAAGATAGTTCGGTTAAAAATTCCCATTTTTCTGGATGATTTTTTAATCTGTCTTCTAAAAAAATTAGCGATTCTGTAACTGGAACGTTAGTGAAAAGTGAATTGACGTCAAAAGATGCCATTTTTGTGTTGTTTGGAATGTTCATATTTTTTACTATTTCGACCGTTTCTATCGAATTTTTAATGTGGGTTGGTCGTAAGCCCATTAAAGGTTGTAAAATTTTTGATAACTTTTTTGCACTGTAGTAGGTAACTGTATCAAATAAAGATATTATAGGACGTAGTGGGCAATTTTGCTTATGAATTTTTGGCTTTCCGTAGGCGTGTGGATCTATTAACCTTTCAATTGATGGAAGAAAATCAAGTTGTTGTTGTTGTGTGAGTATTGTTGATTTTAAAACAGTTTTTATGTGGTTATGAATTCGTTTTTTCGGGTTATTTTTTTCCAGACGGTAGGTTATCGGATCAAAAATTAATTCTTCAAGTTTCTTGTCATAAGTTTGAAAGTCTAAAATTACTGTTTTGTCTCCCTTTTCGGCTCCTGTTATTTGAATCTTTTTGTTTTTGATCTTGTCTTTTAATTCTTTTTTGGCTTTTTGGTGTTTTAAAAAAAATTAGAATGAGGTGGTTTAGAAGTTCTTATTATTGATGCAACTGATGAACAAATTTGGTTTTTTTGTGGCTGTAGATCTCTGTTATTTTCGATAAAAGTTTCTATAGATGAGATGATATTTGTGATGGGAAGTGTTTTTGGTGCTTGGCAGAATTTACCGCCTAAAGCAAGAATGTCTTTTTGGTCTTTGGTTAGTATTTCTGATGAAAGGTTAATTAAAAGACTGTCGCGAAAATCCTTATCAGCCCAAAGTATTTTTTCTGGTTTTTGAGCTTCTTTAAGGTTTTTATATTTTTGAATATGAGAGTTTTTTGTTTGTTTGAATGAATTGTTATAGTCAAATTTTAGTAGATTTTCTATCATTGTTAAATTGTCTCTGGAGAAGGTTGAACAAAAGTAGTTAAAATGACGAGTTTTTTCAGCTTTTTCTACGGCTAGTTTCTTAAAGCAAAATGTTTTTTGATCTTTAATTAGCTGAACTTCCAAATTTTTAAGGCGGCGGGAAGAATTTGGGAAGCGTCTTTTATCTGACATTCGGAATCCTTTGGTATTTATGTTGGTATTCGGTATCACGTTGGTATTTATGCAACGAATGAGAAAATGTATATGGTTTTTAGTTTTTGCAAGTTTCTTAAGCAAAGTAGATCTGGATACATGTTGAAGAGCTTCCGTCCCGTAGCGTTCTTTAATTTGAATTTTTGCAGATTTTTGAGGATTCATTTTAAATAAGAAAAGTGTTTTTTCCAGGCTTTTTCCTCAGTATAGTAGAAATATTTTTATTTATCTACGTTTCGAAACAACAGCGTGTTTATTCGTCAGGAAATCTAAAACAGATACATAATTTACATAAGACTACAAAACTGAAATACATACACTATCATTGGTAAACAAAATGGTGTGAATATCAAAAGGTTGATTTTAGAGTTTTTAAATATATAAGTGGTAAAATAAGTAAAACAATGTCTAAAAATATCATTTTCAAAAAACATTTATCCTAATATTCTAACTGTTAAACCAAAAAAGTTTTAATATAGTGTGAATAAAACGCAATCTTTTTTCTTTCAAACGATGAATTTGGTAAAGAATTTTTGTCACTGATAAACCAAAAAGAGTCGTAGTAAAACCAAGTATAGGTTTGAAATAAAAACGTAATTTTTTTTTTTTGATGTTGGTTGGTGCTGGTGATTGTTAGTTTGGTTTAACAAAAATGTTGATGATAAATTATTAGTTTTGTATTTGATTAAAACTTATTTGATTAGTCAATAATAACTCGTTAACGCAACTACTGCACATAATAAATTAAGCGTATAATTTTATGAAAATCCCCCAAGTTTTAAGTTGTCGTTAAAATATTAGCGTTTCAAATATTAGCGTTTAGTCTTTCAAAGAAAAATTTTTAAATTTACAAAAACTTTTTAAATTTTTTTGAAGTCTAACGCAAACGTTATCACATAGGAGACAATACATAGAAACGTTCTGTAGGTACAAGAAACGTAAAACCACATTAAAAAATTTGGGTAACTATCTGGGTTTTTAACCACATTAAAAAAATCTGGGTAACTTTTCTCCAGCCGTCAATGAAAGAATTGAAAACCGTATTGATTGGAATAAACATTTGTTTTCCTGAGAAAAAATAGCAACTTTAAAAAAGAATTTTTAGCTAAAAATGTTTTAAATTAACTGTTCGTCGTTACTTTGACACAAAGAGTCTTAATCAATATAAAATCAAACGTGACTCTGACTCATTTTGTGTAGATTATTTGTGTAGTAAGATATAAAAAGAGTCACAGTTACAAGTATTTTACGACGCTTTTGACTCATTGTGTCAGAGAAAGCGACGTGTTAAAATACGTTATAAGCTGATGAGTGCTTTGAAAAATTGATTATATGCCAGGACTCTTTTGTGCCGGGATTCTTTTGTGCCAGGACTCTTTTGTGCCAGTTGCGATTTTTTTAGGACTCTTTTGTCCCAGGACTCTTTTAAAGGTGAGCCAAAATAAGGTATCTTAAATCTTAAACCGTTTTTGCTGAAAATTTTAGATAGTTTAATTGCTCAGTAGTCGATTCAATAGTGCAAATTACCAGGTTAGGTAGGTTTAAATTATGAATAAACACACAGTAAATTTTTGAACTTATCACAAAGACAAAATGGTAAGACAGTTGCATTTACTAAATAATTCACAATGGTAATGTTACCTAAAATATGACTTAAAGGATAGTAAAAGTAAACTCTATTAAAAGCGATACTTTAGGTTGTTGTTAAATTATATCGAATTTGATGACTAAAACTAAAGATTGTTTTCTAAAAATTGGTTTCTGAGATAAACCTTCCAAAAAACGTGTTTTTTCCGTGATTCTGTATTAAAAAAACTGCCTAATAGATATAAATATTTAAATTACAAAAGATTTATTCAAAAACACTTTCAAAAACAAAAGATTTATACTTTGATACTTTGATATTTTAATATTGCTGCAGTATTTGTTGAGTTTTCTCATTTTCCGCAAAAAAAAACCTTGGATTTTATGGAACAAAGTTTAGGAACTGATTATAAAGATATAAATTCTCTGATATAAAGACAAGTAAAATATAAAATGATCACGCACTTTTATTAAAATGCAATGCTGAACACAAATTTTTAGGGCATTACTATTGTGTAGTTTGGGTGTAATATAATTTATTCCAATTCTAATATATTTTTTCATTTCCCTGTTATATCTCATTTTGAATTTAAGGTCTTGAAATCTTGCTTTTGACTAATGCTTCCGACTACATAATACCAACTCTACCAGCTGGATTAAAAATTAACATCCACCATCCAGAAGCAAAGGTTTTTCCAGATGCTGAAGGTTTCAACACCGGTCTGGGCGTGGCAGTTTCTTATTCTGTCAAATACGCAAGTTTTTTTTGTTATTTTAACGTATAATAATACGCTGTTTACATACTTTATTTTGTTATTTTTGTAGTAAAGTATAATTTACGATTATGAATATGTAAAGTCTTTAGACAAATTTCTCCTTTTTCTATCAGCAATAGCAGCTTAGTTTCTAAACATAATTTTGTAATTTATTCAAAACTAATAGTCACTTTAAAGACTGTTACGCAAAACATTTGTCAAAATCAAAAGAAAAGAATCAAAAAATTGTAAGGTACATCAATTTTAATTTGTAACTAATTTGACTTGGTTACAATTCAAAACATTTTATTAAATTAATAGGAGATTTTTTAGGCAAACTTTGTTTAGTTTTAAAACTGATTTATATATAATTCATTAATACAAAAAAATTTTGACTTACCAGATAAAATTACTTACCGGTATTACTATTACAAAAGATTTAAAATTTTCCACGCATTGTTCTAATATTCTGATAGTCACCATCTGATCAGATGGGCTAGTGATTTAAGGCGTTCGGCTTCAGACTGCACAGTCAGGAGTTCGAATCCCAATGAAGTTTCTTTTTCATTTTTTGTACCCGGAATATAAACTTATCAAAATTTCATTTAAACTTATTAAAATTGAATTTAATAAAAAAATTCCGATTTTTTTCAGATATTTTTTTAAAGAATATCAATTAATTAATTATTGATTGGTATTAATAAAATAAGAAAGAAAATAAATCTGCTTGTGATTGATGTAGACACTGGATTTTTGATGTAGATATTTTGCTATAGGCACAAAAAATTAAAACCAAAGTGATGTAATGTAAAAAGCTTCTTGGAGTCTATCGTTAAATTTCTTTTGATATAATAATATGGTTGTTTTTTTAATTAAAAATTCTCCAAGAAATATTGTTTTGCATTTGTTGTGGATTTTATACGTAAATAATCTTCTGGAAAAATTTTTTTTCTAAAAAAAACACCAAAAAGTTTTATAAAGCTATAGTCTATCTACCACAAAAAAAACTCAAAAAATGAAAAAGAGACTTCATTGGGTTTTGAACTATTGACTTTTTAGTCTGAGGCCGACCGCCTCCAGCCACTAGACCATCGGACCATCTGATGAATTTTGAGTAAAATCCTACTTATATATTCGGTGCTCTGTTATGATTGTAATTTTATTTTTTATGAATTTTTACAAAATTAAACATTAATAACTATATTATTACAAATACAATCAAATTTATATTTTTACTTTAGTGTTTACACGTTATTTTATACTGCAAAATTAATAGAAGTTTTCATTTAAATATTATTTTAAATTAAACTTTCGGCCTAATGTGTATTGGATAAATTAAACTTTTGGCCTAATGTGTATTGGAATTTTACTGTGTAAAACGCCTTATGTTGAATTAGTCTATTGTAAAAACCTAAAATTAAGTTTGAACAATTTTTTTAAATAAAAGCTCAAAAATCATTTTTATTGAATTTCTTTTTAAATACTGGTATCCACAAAATTTTGAACCCGGTCCATTAAAACTCGACCCGTCAATTTTGGAGGGAAAATTCTGGACCGATTACAACTTTTGGGCCTAATTTTTAATATCCATAAATTTCGACACAATTGATTTTTTAAACATATTTAAAAAAAAAATATTTTTTTAAATAAATAAAAACAATTCAAAGTAATTTGCTGTTTAAAAAACGCACGTTTAGTGTGTTTTACGCGCTGTAAAAATATGTATTTGGCTTAAAAAGGGACTGACTCTTCAGGGTTTTCCCAGCAAAACGAATCAACACAGACCGAATAGTTCATGGTCACAATTTTATAAATACCAGTATTTTTAGACCTAAACTAAAAAATATTAAATAAAAACAAGACATCAACCAGATTTTTATTTATTTAAAAAATGTTTTATCATCACTAAATTTTAAAACAGTTTCAATATTGCCTAAAAATAGAAGCAAGTATATATTCCAAGAAAATTTCCAGTTGTACAATAGAACTTTCACAGAAAAAATTCACACATAATCTAACTTGATAGCAACCATTACCATTTTTGGCTATATTTTGCTACGCAGTAATTTGTAAAAGTGTCCGAAAAAACGGAGTCCACAAAAATTTAGGTGTACGAAATATTGCTATGTGAGAAAATTTTTTTGTATGCACAGAAAGTAGCTTGCGCGTGAAAAGTTGCATGATCAACATTTTTTGTTAAATTTAGGTAAAAAATTTACTGTACAGCCGAAAATTCTTTTTTACATTTTTTGGGTTATATATTTTTGAAATAAGTAACGATATTATAATAACTTTAATATTTATTGTATGTCTTATAAATAGATATCTGTTGTCAAACCTCATCTTGCAAATAAATTTTACAAATGTTTTTGAATGCTCAAGAAAGTTTTAAATTTTTAGAAGAAAAAATTATGATTAAAATCAAAAATCTTAGATAAATAAAAAGTTTTAATAAAACCTAATATATAAACATAATAAATATTTTCATATTAAAGCGATTTAATTAGCTCTGTATATAAAATTTGGTATATGTATAACCGTCAAAAATATTAAGAAGCGCTTTAAAATTTGCATTCTTAGGGGTCCTTACCCCGGTTCACCCCGGCTGATTTAACAGCTAATTGCCAGGGCCGAAGCCGGGCCGGGGTAGAAAAAATTCCGTTTACAAGGGCAAAGGCCAAGGTGAAAAAAGTTCCGAGCAAGCCGGGGCCCCCGAAGATCCCTAATCCAGATGATTATTAAATGTTAACTGTAATTATATAGCTAATATAGCTAATAGTAATTAAAAGGCTTTTGCACACCTATTGGGCACCTATCTAAGCATTTGGTTCTGCAATAAAGCGAAAATTGTTTTTATATAGTAAAAAAACCTTTAAGCATTATTTTGTCTGTTTTGAATATATAATTTGTAATTATTGCGTAAGAATGCAAATATATATTCAAGTATTTAAGTATAGTAGGCTAATATGGATTCTAAAATTATTTTATTTAGTATATTTAGAATAAAATGTAATGGACCAAAATGTATATTTGATATATAATATGCTGCTAATTGATTGTTGTAATAGTATTTTGTGGTTTGTAGGGTTGTGGAAGCAATTGCGTTGAGCATAAGGTTCTCAGCAAAAAAAAATTAAATTGAGAAGATATAGTGATAAGCTTGCGTTCGCAAAACGAAAGAAAAAAAAAAAAAAAAAAAAAAATAGCTTTATTTACCGAATATTGGAAAAAAAAAAATAAAAAAAAAAAAAAAAACAAAAAAAAAAAAAACTTAAGGGTATATTCTAAAAAAAAGTAAAAAAAAAAAAATTAACCCAATACAGTAGAAACTTCCAAATTTTAAATTCGTCGTTTTTGACAGCTTAATGTAAGCTGTCAAAAACAATAATAATAGGTTTATTGACACAAACCTAAAATCAAAAGTCGTTATTTTTTGATAAATTTTACGTTTTTAATAGTTTTGAGAAAAAATTTTTAAAACGATTTTCGTGCACCTCTGTTTTGCTCCTCTAGCCCCCGGGAGGTCAACCCCCAAAAAAGTTTTCGGTTGAAACTGGAAAAACAGCGCAAATTTGGCGTATAACCTGCGTTGGTGCTAGCCACACCCCAAGAGCATCCAGCAATCTTAAAGTTAAGATTGCCCCCATATTTAAAATCGGTAAAAAACGCAAAACCAGCCGTATTCAAACTGTCATAAAAATACTCACCGTTTCAATCGTGCTCAAATTTTCGGGGAAAACTCAAAAAAGTATGTGCTATTGGCGTAACAAATGGTGTTTTTTATCTCGCAGTAATAAAAAAGTTTGGATTTTTTGAGTGCCAGGTTTTTTCATCGTATTGGCCGTAGTAATGTTTTTTAAATTTTTTTTTAATGATCAGATAACAGAACTAATACTTTAGTTGTCATTGATGAACATTACTTTATTTTAATTTCAAATGATAGCTAAAAGTATAAGCTACAGAGTAATATAGGTATTGTTCTAATTCTTTTGCCGTTCTTGATATATATAAAGTTTCAAAGTTTACGTTTTGTCGCCAGTCTCAATCATTTTTAAACATACTGTAGGTTTAAATTACTATGGAAAAATAATTTTGAATTCAAGTTGGTCCAGAAATAGAATAAAATTACTGAATTTTTAGAACGAAATCACACGATTGCCTCAACCATATGGAAATTGTGAAACTGGGTTGCCTGATTTTTACGCCTATAAAAACTATAGCTATAGTCAAGAAGTAAGTTTTTTTTAAATCAACTTTAAACCAAATAAAAATTCTTTTAGCAAACTTATGATATTTTATGAAAATAATGCGATTTTTTAAACTGTGGCTAAGGCTGTCATTATTTTTGAACTTTATTCGTAAAAACTGTATGATTTTTACTGTAGGCATAAAGATACAAAAATTACAAAAAATAATTTTTAAACATCTATTCCAAGCTTTTTTTAGATAGAATAAATAAATATTTTGTGACTAAAATATGAGTAAATTGGATTAAAAAACAAGCTGAACCAAATGCCACGAGGTAGCGACAAATAAAAACAAAAAAAAGTGTTTAAGCAAAACCCATTGAAAACTTTATTTTAAAATAAGATAGCGTGTTCCAAACGGCCATGAAATTTGATAATTTGAAACTGCAAGTTTACCTTAATTTCGGTACACAAGTAAGCGAATTCTCATTTTGAAGAACTGCCAACCAGTCTATTCATAATTATTTGGAATGGAATGAAAATTAGGCGCTGTTTATTTAATTTTTTATTTTAAATTATATAATTATTTTTAATCTTGTTTATTTTTAAAGAAATACTCGCAATCAATTCTTGTTTTATTGCCTTATTGTTATAATTGTTGGAAATGAAGAAACAAAAAAATTAAATTAATATTATTAAAAAAGCAAAGTGCAAATCGACTTATTATTGTAAGAAAAAGCAAAAAATAAAACGGTCATTTTTAAAATTAACATTTGTTCAACAATTTTATGCCAAAAATCCATGGCTTGTTAGATTTGTCGCTTCCAGATATCCTTCGGGTTTAGTACCGCTATATTTGTAAAGCAGAAATATTTAAAACCGTAAAATGTACTATAGGCAAACCAAACCTGGTTGTTGCTGTGTTGTATAAAATAAACCAAAAACAAAATCATTTATTAGTTTTTATAATTATCCATTTGTACCTACGTGCGTACGTGCGTGCGTGCGTGCGTGTGTGCACGTGCGTGCGTGCATGTATGCACTTCAGGATTTTAAGGACTGAAAATGTCATATCAAAATGTCAGTATTCGTGATCACGTCATATATGTTTTGCTCTGTAGAAATGATTGTGGGAGGAGCTGTTAGAATCACTTTTCGCCTATTAGCGCTAGGGAAAAAAATTGGATCTCCAATGGATGAAAGATCTACATGTTTTTCCAAGCCTTAGTTTTAGGCCCCCCGCGGTTGTGTTAAAGATTTTTCTGCAAATTTTATTTTTAATGAGCTTTGAAAACGTTTTAATTCCTCAATTTGACGCAAATTTTGGACTTTTCAAAAACTATAAGTCGCCTTCTTGCCTGCTGTACTTTTTTTACGGTTTTACCTCTGTTTTCTGGCTTATTCACTTCTTCCATAAAGCTTTTCATTCAAATTTATGGGGAGATTTTTGACTATCGTGTTGTGCCTGCGTGTGCACGTGCGTGCGTGTGTGTGTGTGTGTATGCATGCGTTCGTGCATGCGTGCCTGCATGTGTGCGCGCGTGCGTGAGTGTGTGTGCATGCGTGCCTGCGTGCCTGCGTTGGTGATTTTTGACTATCGTGTTGTGCCTGCGTGTGCACGTGCGTGCGTGTGTGTGTGTGTATGCATGCGTTCGTGCATGCGTGCCTGCATGTGTGCGCGCGTGCGTGAGTGTGTGTGCATGCGTGCATGCGTGCATGCGTGTGGGCGTTCAATCATGCGTGTTTGCGTGCTTGTGCGTGCGTGCGTGTGTGTGTGTGTGTGTGTGTGTGTGTGTGTGTGTGTGTGTGTGTGTGTGTGTGTGTGTGTGTGTGTGTGTGTGTGTGTGTGTGTGTGTGTGTGTGTGTGTGTGTGTGTGTGTGTGTATACAAGCATGAGTGCATGCATGCGTATACAATTTAATGGCGTGTTTTTTAAGAATTTTCATTAGTCAATGGAGAATCTAGACATAATATGTGTCTTTTTATTGAAAATTTATTTTTATTTTTTTTAACTTTACTTATTTTACAAAAAACGGGATACGCAAGGCTGATATTACTCAGTAGTACTTGCGCAGCCAAATACTACATATAACAATATGAACAAACAATATTATCACAATGCATTGTGTCTGAGCCGGAACTTGATTCAGGTAACTTCAGGCAGAGTTGTGCTAGTAAGCAAATTTACAACTAGTAAGTTAATGATCCAAAATTTTGAACTAGTAAGTTAACTAGTAAGTTAACAGTCCAAAATTTTAAGCCAGTAAGTTAACTAGTAAGTTAATTTTTCAAAATTTTAATTTATTACGTTAAATGGTAAGTTAATTTGGCGTAAATTTGAACTAATAAACTAGTCATTTATCCAAAATTACAATAAAATGACATTATTGAAAAAATTAATTATGAAAATGAAAACTATTTAAATAACTATTATATTTAAATTCAATCAGGGCATTTGGAAAAAAAAGATAGATAAACAAATAAGAAAAAATAGATTTAAAAAAAACCTACCCATATCAATTTTTAGTAACCAAGAAATTTTGATTTATATTATAAGTATTCTGAAATTTTAATTGTAGAGATTTTAGAGTTGATGTCAGATTTTAAGACTGGCTTTCTGAAATAAATTACTATTAAAAACCCCATTCCAAGCTGCCAGATTGATAGTCTTATATTCGTTCAAAATACTCTATGTGATATTTCTGATGATGTGGACCACAATTAGGCCATTTTTATCTAAAATTAACCAACTCCCTTGAAGTTGGTGCCTTCAATATTTTTGGTAATTTTTTTTTTTTTGAAAAAAAAAACTGATTTTTTTTGATTGACAATAAAATCTTACACTCTACTGTTTTCCGGTTAATTTTTATTCTCAATATGTAAAATTGTTTAAAAATTAAAAAAAACAAACTTTCTTTTGATTTTGATAAATTTTAATTTTTTTCTAAATTAAATTACTCATGAAATTTTACAATTTTACATAAAAATTTAAAATTTTGAGATTTTTTTGATTTTGAAAATCAACAGTTTACCCACTCAGAATATTCAATCCACGCCGCCTTTTTGTTATTATTTAGCCCCATGCACTTTTTTAGCATTAATCATTTGAATGGCTAAAATTTTGGTAGCTAAAAATAAACCATGCAACAATTGTGATAATTCAGTGACACATTTCAAACCACATATGCTATCAGTTATGTTTAAACTTGCTATACGTAGGTAAAAATAGTTAGTATTTTTAAAAGTCAGGTTTATTTTTGAAAAATCTTAAAAAACGTAAATTTTAAAATTTCTTATTTTTTTCTATTTACTCAGTTTACCAATTTGTAGAAATGCAAGTGAACTGATATTTTAACATTATTCAGCTCTTATATCGATTTTTTTACCACTAAAAATAAGCAAAAAAATATACCACTTTTCAAGAATCAATCATTTGAATTTTTTAAATTTTAGGATCTAACACAAAATATTATACAATTGTAATACTTTTGTTATACATTTCTTACCACATATGCTATTAATTGAGCTCAAACTAACTCTTTTATAGGTAAAAATACTCAATCTATCTAAAAATAAACTTTATAAATAAAATTCTTTATTTTAAAACGAAAATTTTACAATTTTGCAAAAAAACCTAAATTTTTAAATTTTCTATTCTTTCTAAATTCTTTCTGTTTACCAACTTGTAAACATGCAACCAAACTGGTATTTTAACATAATTTCGCACTTATACTGACCCTATAACCATTATAAAATAAACGAAAAAAGGTACCACTTTTTGAGTATCAATCATTTGAATTACTAAAATTTTAGGAGCCAATACAAAATATTACAAAATATTACAATATTTCTGTTATACATTTCTTACCACATATGCTATTAATCGTGCTCAAACTAATCTTTTTAGGTAAAAAGATTTGATCTTTTAAAAATTAACTTTATTGTTAAAATTTTTAATTTTAAGCACCAAAATTTTACAATTTTACAAAAAAACCTAAGTTTTGGAATTTTCTATTTCTCTAAAATCTCTCAGTTTCCCAATTCGTAAACTTGCAACCAAACAGAAAATTTGACATTAATTAACCTTATACTGACCCTTTAACCATTATAAAATAAACGAAAAATTTACTACTTTTTGAGTATCAATCATTTGAATTACTAAAATTTTAGGAGCTAATACAAAACATTACACATATTTACAAACATTAAACATTACACACATAACACAATATTTCTGTTATACATTTCTTACTACATATGCTATTAATTGTGATCAAACCAACTCTTTATAGGTAGAAATATTTAGTTTTTAAAAATCAACTTCATTGTTAATAATTTTTAATTTTAATAACTAAAGTTTTACAATTTTGCAAAAAACTTAGTTTTTAAATTTTCTTATTTCTATAAATTCTCTCAGTTTCCCAATTTGTAAACATGCAACCAAACGGAAATTTTGACATTATTTAACCCTTATACTGACCCTTTAGCCATTATAATATAAACAAAAAAATGTTCAACTTTTTGATTATTAATCATTCAAATTAATAAAGTTTTAGGAGATATTACAAAACATTACACAATAATTGTAATACTTCTGTTATATATTTCTTACCACATATTCTATTAATTGTGCTCAAACAAACTATTTATAGGTAAAAGTATTGGATCTTTTAAAAAATTAAGTTTATTGTTAAAAATTTTTAGAACCACAATTTTACTAAAATTTTACAAAAAAAACCTAAATTTTGATTTTTTTATTTTTCATATTTCTCTCAAGTTACAATTTGTAAGCAAACAACCAAACTAATATTTTGACATTATTTAGCCTTTATACTGACCCTTTAACCATTATAAAATAAACTAAAAAATGTGCCACTTTTTGAGTATCAATCATTTAAATTACTAAAATCGTAGGAACTAATACAAAACCTTGCACAATTGTGATACTTCTGTTATACATTTCTTACCACACATGTTATTAATCGTGCTCAAACTAAGTATTTATTAGTAAAAATATCTTATTGTGTGCTTTTTGTGCATGTGGGTTTATAGTATTTGCGAAAATAAATACTTTCTTTTTATGTGAAATAAAACCTATCATGTGGTTAATTCAATTAAAATGCAAATTTTTTGCATGAAATTGTTTTTTTATCTACACTATGGCTTAACACACAATTAACAACCATTTAATAAACAATTGAAAGTTATCTTACTCTTGTAAAAAACAATTTTTTTTAATAAATTGAATCTTCAAAAAATTCTGCAGTACTTTTTTTTGTTATTATATAATAATTGCTTAATAACTCAACATTGTAAATTCCATTTTTGGGTTTTATTATAAAATTGGATAATTTGTTTTAGCCTTGCATTAGGAGTTGTTATCAGCAGAATTTGATAGCGGCTTGCGGATGCGGCGACTCCAGAATTCCAATTATTAACTCTTCAGTTCCCATTTGCAGGTGAATTCGAATTCGCATAAACTTGGCTCCATCGACGGCACAAATTTGCATAAACTTGGCTTTATGCTAGGGATTGAAAAGATTAATTGAAACCTTAACTGAAACCTTAATCGATACTAGTTTTTGAACTAATTTAATCTTAATTGAAACCTAAATTTTAAATTAATTTAATCTTTAATTTAATCGAAATTATCGAATTTAGTATCGATATAGGTTAAAATTAAGGTTAAAATTAATATCGATATAGGTTTCGATTAATTTAATCGAAACCGGTTTCGATTAAGATTAAATTAAGGTTTCGATTAAGGTTTCGATTAAAAGTACGCAGGTTATACTACAAAACAAAATGGATCACGCACTCACACACACGTAAAACAAAGAGGTCAGTACATATGTACAGGGTGAATACGCTGATTGTTTCCTAAACGAGCGTAACACACACCGCTGAAGTCTACAAACCGAATTATTTCGCGTTTTTTTATTTATTGTTTTATTTATTAATATTTATTTATTTATATTCTTTTAATTAGTTGATAAATAATTTATTTAGCTGAATTATTAGTTAGTGAATTAAGTTGCATTCAGTTTTTGATTGTCCTGCAATTTGTATAAACTAGGTTTAATCATTTAACTTTGAGATGGGACAGTGGCTGTTGCGTGTGTTACACATAATAATGTAGTCATAACACGTTTAACGGCCACTTTCAAAAGTTAGCTGTGTCTTGGTTAAATTACTTACTTTTTCTTTATGCGGTAAGAAATCTGACACAATTTGGGGTGCATCCTAATTTAGGACAATGGCTGTTGCGCGCGTTACATGTAAATATAACCAAACTTTATAGCGCGCGCTTTGTGTCTAAACCGGAAGTCTTTCCCAGAGAATGATATAATATCTAACTTGTTTGTGGCACCCTTTAAAAAGCCCAATTCACACTTCAGGTTTAGGATTTACGATTTAAGGTTTTAGGTTTAAGATTGAATGTTTAAGGTTTAAGGCTATCGATTCACACTTCTTGTTTCAGATTTAAGGTTTATACTTTTGCAAACGCATTTTTTCTGAACAATGCTTTCAGAATTAGATTTTCTAATGATAAATTTAAGCGTTGAATGGTTACCAAACATTTATTGGCACACAGATAGACACAGATGTTCATTTTCTCATATTATTTTGTTAAATGATTTTTGAAAGAACAATATCAAAATTTCTTATATTTGGTAAGCGTCTGGATCTCTGATGGTTTA
>JASAMX010004076.1:0-15459 GCA_030248175.1 Microlaimidae sp. YZB2_3 | reverse complement strand
CTATACGGTACTGTTTGTCGGTCGGTGAGGAGTCGTGAAATTTTATCCAAATACTACTTGTTAAAATGTTTTGCTAAAAATATTACTTTCAACTTTTCTACAAATCAGTTTTTCTCTATCCATGTGTTGTTGTTTCTATAAATTTTATTTTAATTATGTATAAATGTATTTTTAATATATATAAACTTTTATATTATACTGAATAACTACCTAGAAACTTACTATCGAAAAATAATAATTTTTGATGAATTAACAGCGAAATTACAATAATTTGTAGTTTCAAAAATTAGTAATTTGAATTTAATTCTTATCTACTTTGCTTTGATGAAGACTACGTAGAGAAATACCTCTGAGGTTGCTTTGAGCGCAGGGCTTAAACTCGCCTCAAAACAGACAGTAAGATGTGTATTACACTTAGTAAATGCAACGATGCACGCAGAAGAAAAGTGTAGCTAATTTTGTCTTGGAGGGATGGAAAACTAATCTAGTAATGTTCGGATAGAATATGCAGTAAATTGTGAAAGTTTGGGACAATTTGAAAATTGTACTGTACATTTGATGGGTGTCGTGAAAAATTGAACCTTTTAGAAACCATAATTTTTAAAATTTTGCAATCTGGGACTTATGTTGTAGTTAAAAACCATAATTGATAATTATAAATAAAAATGCGGCTCATAAGTAAAATAGGTAAAGATTTGTTTATAACAAGGACAGAGTTTGTAAATATTTGTGAAAAGATTGTCATAAAGTTAAATCGGATTGAATACGACAAAAAATTTAATTGCTGAAGATATAGTTTTATTGTGGTGTTTTTTATTTATTTTTACATATTACTTTAATGATTCCAAAACTGGAAAAAAATCTATAACTATTCGCGACAATCAATGGCCCTAAACCGATATTTTTCGTTTTAGGTCTAAAAGCAGCGCTCAATAACTTTTATTCAAAATCTCAGTTGCCGACCAATTAACCTATTTTTAACGAATTGAAAGGTCAACTAAGGAACTATTAGTTAATAAATTTATAAATATCAATAAGACGAAATTAGGTGAATATAGTACAAGTCGTAATTGATAGGCGAAACTACGTGTTACAGTGAGACCCCAATTTATACAATCATAATACTGCTGATTAAAAATATAAAAACTTTTTGATCTTTAATTATATGGTCGAAAAGTGTGTTTTCTCGCAGAAACTATAGTTTATTATACAATTTTATAACTTAACCTGTTCTGAATTTCCCGTTCTTGATGACAGCCGAGAAATCGCTGCGTTCTGTTACTTTCCGCCTCA
Organism: Microlaimidae sp. YZB2_3; assembly: GCA_030248175.1. Classification (NCBI taxonomy): domain Eukaryota; kingdom Metazoa; phylum Nematoda; class Chromadorea; order Desmodorida; family Microlaimidae; species Microlaimidae sp. YZB2_3. The sequence goes on along the minus strand of JASAMX010004076.1, from coordinate 14,166 downwards.
ATATCTCGGGCCCAGCTGAGGAAGCATATTGAAATGGTAAGTGTAGTGGCAAGATGCAGATTTTTGTCAGGTACAGTATTACATAGAGTATTTCATGTTGTACAAATTCATATTGCTATCGTACAGCTTTAACCATTTCAATTTGCTGTTACTGGGCACTACACAAAAAACTACGATGATGGAAGAACTAGGTCATGCGAAGAGGATGTGTAATGACTGCACATTTGTATACGGAGGAGACCGAAGCATTTTACTTCCGTCGTACGGGAAGAAATTCCAACTGTTGAGTGGCAAAAAGCCTTCACGGGAACGCTGAAGTAGGCCTTCGGATAAACAGATTTTGTTACAATTGATGGATTATACAAAAATGTTGAGATGCCTAAAAATAAATTAAGGCCTAAAGCTTAATTTTATATTTAGTATAATTTGATTATTTTAAATAAAGACTAAAGAATACCTTGTGTAGTGTGTTATGAAAGTTAAATTTAGACCATAAGCTATTCGAAACTATAAACTATTTGACTCCTTTTTGAACTTATTATTGGGTTTTGTCTACAAGACAAAAAATATGAAGCATTGCAAATAATTTTTTTTTTGGGAAAATAAGTTAACTGGTAACTTTAAATTGAATGGAAATTAGATTTAAGCTTTAGACCATTTAAAATGACTTTCTGCAAATCGTTTTAATTTTAAAATAAATAGGGAAATTTCAGTTTTTGTACATACATTTCACTTTTTATTTTTACTTTTCAAATAAATTTTTATAAAGTTATGAACAGCTTTTTATCTGCTTATCAATCATTTTAGCATTTCCAAATACCTGAGTGAGAAAGATAATCAAAACATATCATAAAAGTTTTTATTCCAGCTTGGGAAACTATGCGAGAGTTGGTTTTTAACCCAGTGTTCATCCCTTAAAGGCTAACTCGTTAGCTTTCTTTTTCCAATCTTCGTTTTATAAAAAAGAGAAAGAATAGAGTACATAAACTGATAGATTTTTAACAATTAAAGAGCGTTTTATTTCATTAAAATTAAATCTACTAAAACAACTACTTTCTTTTTAACCAGCTCGTTTTTCCTACTCGTCTTTTCGCGTTTTTTGGGTCGAAAGGCTGAGGTCTCATGTCCAACTTTTTCCTGATACCAAAGACCTGTCATCTAATTGTCTATTTCCATGAATCGGGCTATCAGGGAGAAAGTGTTTAATTTCTTACACGTTTAGGCTGTGTACACCTTAACAATACCTAAGTACAAATTTATGCGAAATTGATAACTTATTCAAAAATTTCAAACTTTCAGCTAAAAAACTGCAAAACGCTTTTTGATACAAGAAAAATATGAAAATTTAAATCGCAGAGTACAGAATTTTGATAATAAAAAAATTAATGTTGAGTCTTGAAATTTGTAATTATCTAGAATTTTTAAACAGTTCAAAACCTTTATTGATAATTCTCATTGCAATTTATATAAAGGTGGGGCTATTTTTATTATTAAAAAATTAACTGTCACAATTACTTAATTAAAAATGCAATGAATAATATTTGTAAAGTTTTATATATATATATATATATATATATATATATATAAAAATTTACAAATATTAGATTGCATTTTAATTAAGTAATTGTGACAGTAATGTTTTAATAATCGAGATCGTCACCTTGATATAGAGTAGGAAATGAGAATTCAATGCAAGAAGGTTTTGAACTGTTTCTAAAAACCTAGGATAATTCCGGATTTTTAAAAAACTTTGTAAAAATTCGACATTAATTTTTTTATTCAAAATTCTGTACTATCCGATTTAACCCTTTCCGATTGTTCTTGTATCAAAAAGCGTTTTTCGGTAATAAGCCAGTTTTCGTGAAGGTTTTCAAAATTTTTAGAAAATCTAGAAAATAGTTTAATTATGATTCGCATAAATTTGCTACTTTAGGTGTTGTTAGGTGCTGCGCCAGGCCTAACGTCTAAAAAATTAAAACTCCTTCTTCCTGATGGCCGAGCGCCAGGGCCCGATTCCATGGAAATAGACAATCAAGATGACAGGTCTTTGGTCTCAGGAAGCATTGGAACCAACATGAGCAAAGCCTCGACCTTTCGACCCAAAAACGAAACACCCGAAGAAAGACGAGTGAGGAAACGAGCTGTGAAATTGGAGAGAAAAGTAAGTTTTGTTTTAGTAGATTTAATTTTAATGAAATAAAAAAACTATTTAATTGTAAAAAAACTTTCTATCGTTTATGTCTTCTATTCTTTTCTCTTTTTTGTAGGAACGAAGATTGGAAAAGAAAGCTAACAAGTTAGCCTTTAAGGATGAAGCGCAATTACAGTTAAAACAAGAAGCCAACTCTCGCAATAACCAAGCTGGAATAAAACTTTTATGATTATGTTTTTGATTTGTTATCTTTTTGTCACTTTCACAGGTATTTTGGAAAAGTACTGAAATGATTGATAGTGATAAAAATTTGTTACAAAATATTTTATAACTTATAAAAAATTTATTTGAAAAAGTAAAATATAAAAAGTGAAATCATTTTTACAGATACAAAAGACATGTATTTTATTTAAAATTAAGACGATTTTGCAGTCATTCATAAAAATAATTGCCTAATTGAGGCGGATTTTATTTTGCAAAAAGTTAGTTTAGATGGTCTAAAGCTTAAATCTTAAATTTGGTTCAATTTAAACCAGTAAGGCTATTTTCCCAAAAAAAAAAAAATTGTTGGAGTGCTTAGTATTTTTTGTATTTGTGACAAAACCCAATAATAAGTTCAAAAAGAGTACAATAGTTTATAACTCAATAGCTTATGGTTTAAAATTAACTTCATAACACACTACACAAGGTTTTGTTCTTAGTCTTTATTTAAAATAGTCGAATTATACTAAATATAAAATTAAGCTTGGGCCTTAATTTATTTAGGCTTTCATTCTGCGACGTTTTGTTATAATCCGTCGATTGTTAACAAAATCTGTTTATCCAAAGGCCTCTTCACCCGTTCCCGTGAAGGCCTTTTCCCCCGCTACAACCGTGAAACCTTCGTACGACGAAGGTAAAACCTTCGTCTCACGGTGGTCGTATTTTCGTATAACAAATGTCGTACGTGAAACTTACCGCGGTAAGCTCTTTGCATGACCTAGGTTTTACTTCCGTCATACATAGTTTTTTGTGTAGTGCCCAGTGAGCGAGCAAATTGAAATGGTTAAAGCTGTACGATAGCAATATGCAAATTTGTACAACATGAAATACTCTATGTAATACACTGTACCTGTGACAAAAATCTGCATATTGCCACCCTACCGCTTTACCATTTCAATATGCTTCCTCACTGGGCACTACCCCCGCAAAAAATTATGTATGACGGAAGTGTGACAGAACGCACGAAGGTTTCTCGGCTGTCATCGAGAACGGGAAATTGCGGGAACGGGTTAATTTATAAAATTGTATAATAAACTATAGTTTCTGCGAAAAAACGCGCTTTCGACCAGTATAAATTAAAGATCAAAAAGCTTTTATATTTTAATGGCGGTGCTATGATTGTATAAATCAGTCATGTCAGTGTGTAGCGTAGATTTTCGGCTATCGATTACAACTTACTATTCTACTGTGGCCTAATTTTTGGTCTTGTAAAACGAATACTTTTCTAAATTTTGTAACTAATAACTTCCTTAGTTTAAAACAAGCCTTTCCGAGCAATTCGTTAAAATAGGTTAATTAGATTGGGCGACTTAATTGAGATTTTGAATTGAAGATTTTGTTGAGCGCTGCTTTTAGACCTAAAACGAAAAATATCGCTTAGGTCATTGATTGTCGCGAATAGTAAGTTATAAATTTTTTTTACAAGTTTGGAATGATTAAAGTAATATGTAAATAAATAAAAAACACCACAATAAAACTGCTATCTGCTTTCAGCGATTAAATTTTTTGTCGTATTCAATCCAATTTAAGCTTATGGGCGATCTTTCCGCGATGTTTTTGCGAACTCTGTCCTTTATTAAACAAATCTTTACCTATTTGATACTGGCCTTTTTTTTACTTATCAAGACCACATTTTTATTTATAATTACTGGATTATGGTTTTTAAGCTTAAACCACTTGAGTCCCAGATTCCAAAATTTTTTTAAAAATTTATCCGTTATTAAAAGGTTGAATTTTTTCACGACAGTGCATCAAATGCTACAGTGAAAGAACAACCTTTTGCGAGATTTTCGCAAATTGTCCAAACTTCACTAATTTACTGCATCTAACCTGTCTCAAACATACTAATTAAATTTAACTGCCTCCAAGACAAAATTAGCTACACTTTTTCTTCTGCGTGCATCGTTGCATTTTTACTAAGATGTAATCACCTGCTTCCTGTCTGTTTTTGAGGCGAGTTTAAGCCCTGCGCCTTTAACTCACCGAAAAAGGAAGCAACCTCAGAGGTCCTTTTTACCTTACGATAATCTTCATTGCAAAAAGCAAGGATGGGAGTAAAAAATTAAATTAAAATTACTTAAATTTTGAAACTACAGGAGAAATTATTTCTAATTTTCAGACTGTAATTCATACAAAAATTATTATTTTCAATAATTAAGTTCTGATAAGATAGGATTTGCTGCTATTCGGGTATAATATAAAAGTTTATATATATTAAAAATACATTTATACATAAATTAGAAATAGATTTATGAACAACAACACATGAATAGCAAGAAAAAAACTGGATTTAGTAAAAAAGTTGAAAGTAATATTTTTAGCAAAACATTTTTTAACAAGTGATATTTGGAATAAAATTTAGCAACTATCCACCGATTTCTATGAATGCGACGAATTTAGATTCTAAACCGGTTTGTGCGCGCAGTAAATGCGGCTATACTGTTTCAGAAAAATATTAAATAACGAAGTTAGTGGTTATCCACAGCAAAATTTATCGTAAAGATAAAGTAGGTACGTTTTATAAAGGTTTTAAACCCACAAAATGAATTATTTTGTCAGTTTAATTCTAGGGCTGGATATTCATTTTTTTTGTTTTTTTAATCAAATATTACAATATCGCAGCTGCCACGATACGGTGACAATTTCACAGATACAAAAACAATAAAATGATAAGAGACTTTTGTTTGTGGTTAGGTGATTTTTAACTCAATATTATTTTTATTCCGGTATAAAGTAAGAACAGGAATGCATATAACTTCTTGGAAAGGACAAGGGTGTCTTTTTTTTTCAAAAAGAGGATTTTAATTGCCTCCTTCCCGCCTTTTTACATAAAATACATTTTAACCTGGGATGTAGTGCTAGCTGCCTCCTACAGGTCTTCGAGGCTGTTTATGCCTACCTCGTACTTTCCTCCTAGATATATTTTTTCTACTTCTGAGGCAGGTTTTTCTGCTACATGTATCTATCGGAGGCAGATTTAAGATGTGTATTTAAAAAATATATAACATATTTCTTTATTTTTATGATATACATTTTTGTCTTTATCATGTTATCTCACCTTCGTTATACATCGTGGTGTGTGTATTATGTAAAATTATTTTACGACAATAAAATTAGTGAGTATCGCTTTTTCATCAAATTATTGAATATCAAATCAAGGTCGACTCAATAGAAACACTTTATAGTAGTGTAGCATGATCCACAGTCGTTATTTCATAAATTAAACAAATATATAAACTGGATTTTGTCTGACCAAGCGTTTAAACGATTGCATTGTTATTTGATACATTTTTATTTAAAGACTAGAGCTTTAGCATAATATTATTACCGTTGTGTTTTGTGTTGTATCGCGCAATGGTCCAAATGTATAGCTATCTAGAAAATGTTGAAAAATGTTAAAGCACTCAGGAAAGGATGAAAAGTTTGTTAATCAACCTAAAGGTAATTAGAAAAAGGAACTTTTTTAAAGTTTTTTTTTACAATTTAAGGGACTTTGATCTGCAAGTCTTTTTAGCTGTTATGTAACAATTTTTGTAATTAAAAAATTGGTTCAAAGATTTGCACGTAGCGCAAACTACTGCTCTTATAAAGAAGTTGTTCATTGTTGACATTACGCCAAAATAACCTATATGTGCACATTGGAAAATACCTTATCTAAATACTTATCTTCGGAAAAATTCACTTCTGCTTTATATTGTGGCTTTAGCAAAAATATATCCAGTTAAGCCCATTTGATATTTTAAATTTAAATATTTTTTTTAATTTTTTAATCAAATTTAATTTATTTTCTTATAATTTTTAAAATGCTTAATTTTTTTGTTATACCGATCGATTCCATGAGCATGAAAAGGTTAGATTTTTATGACAACCTGTTGTGCATAGTAAAAGCGCAAATTTTCACTGTGACCGGGTGTAGCAAAGAAAGCTTTGATTTTATAGTGCAGCATAAAGTTTTACAAATATATAAAAATACATCTTCACAAAATAAGGTGGCATGTTTTTTATCACGAAATGAGGAGATTAAAAAAATTTGAATGTATTTTGCTTGAATGTTTGTTGCATGTTTTTTTGTAGTGGTATTGCTTAATGCAAATGTGAAATGTCTATTTTACTTTATACAAGAATCCGCCAGTCCATTAATTATATATTTTAGATTTGTAGAAATTTTTTTAACAATATTTTAGTAAAATCGAAAACTTATAAAATGGAAAAAATCGAAAATAATATTACTACAATTCCTTATACCCCTTCTACTTATTACGTTAATGAGCCTCCTGTTTAAAAAGGTTACGCGTGTGCGCTCCTCGCAGATCTTGAGATCTCTTCGTTTTTAAGGTTTTTGAGATTGTTAGATGACAGCTTTCGATCTAAGGAGGCGCAGATCTAAATTTGGCACTATGAAAAAACATCATTTAAATAGACATCATATATTAAAACTCATAATAAAAATTCAGTAAGTTGTTATGATAAAACTAATGAACAACCTAAAACATCGACTCTAAACCTTGTAGGTTTCCTAAGAAAAACTCCAAAATCAAGCTAGACTTTATAATGAATATTTTTATAAATAGTGTGTTAGAATGGCCCCAAGTTTTTTTTTTAAATTTCACAATGTTATGTAAATGATTTTGTATAAATGTGAATATAATAAATATCAATATAAGTTTTGATCTATATATTTGCAGTGCAGCCAAGGTGACAAGAGTCTACATATCATTAAATTCACATTAATTTAATTCAGTCATTGTTGAAAAAAGAAATAGAACAAAGAAAAACATGTAAAAAACGGTCCAACAATTGGAACTTGGAGTGTCATATAATACCATAGATTTCTGAACCCGGAATCACGAACCTATCCCATGTACCCTACTCTAGAAGTCTTCGGTAAATACTTAAAAAGTCATTTTTCCAAAGGGCAGAGTATTGTAGGCAGGCAGAGAGATTTTTTCAACATAAAAAACTTTTTTTTTATTTCAGAAGAAGCCGCTATATTTATTTTCTACGAAGACAAATATTGTCGACTGGAAGAAGACGCCCTAATTATAAAAAAATATTATTTTCCCTTCGCCAATTCCAGAAGGTAATTTGGGTCCATTGTTTTTATTTAGACTATTAAAGAGATGTCACCCACCACAAGTGGGTTTTTGGCGCATTCAAAAAAGCGCCACAAAAAATTAAAAAACGCAGTCTTCTAAATGATCGAGTTTTTTATTAGATTATTTTTCATCATTTTTGGTAAATAAAGCATTATTAGATTGTAGGGTATCTGACTTAATTTCGGCCAGGCCTTAATTTCGGCCACCAATTTAGGGTGTTAGAAAATTGGCTTATTTTTAAAACACAAAAGAAATAGCACAAAAGTAACTGGATTAAAGTTGAATAAAGTGTTTTCGCAATAGTTTTTTTATTTTTGTTATTCTACACTATCAACATTTTCATACAAAAAGTGAATTTTTTGTGATTTTCTTAATTTTTCTTTGTGTTTAAACTGCATCAAATTTAGAACGAAGCAATATATAACCTTAAAATATCTTCCATTTAAGGCTCAAAATTGTTAATTTTCATGTTTTGATATTTTCTTTAAAATAACTTTGCAATGCGTTTAACTAACTGCGCATTTTAAGATTCCGTTAATTTCGGCCACCTTATATTTTAGGTGAAAGAACCTGCCGTTTTTTGCTGTTTTTAAATATCATCGTACTACCGTATTTATAAAGAATTTTTTTGCTCGTTTGACTTTTTTTGACATTTTTTTAGCCAAAAATAAAAATTGAACAAAGAAATACTAAAATTAAATTCCTTCAGGCTGAAATTCAGGCCGTAACCGTTCGCCATCAGGAAAAAAAAAGAATCAACGCTTGAGAATAAAAATAATAAAAAAAGTTTTTAGAGATGATGTAACCAATTATTATTAAGTTGCGTCAGGTGTTTCTCTCCACGTGATATTTTCTCGAAGAACGAGTGGTTATTTTACCACCTAGTCATTTTCACCCTGACAGAATTCATCTTTAGTTATTAAAACTTGTTTTTTTCAGGTTTTAACATAATTATTTAAAGTCTTGCTAATAACTATTAAGTTTGCAAACGAGAAAAAATAAGTTATATGTACTAAGAACAATACCTATGGATAAATTTTCAACCTTTAAAAGTTTTGATTGTTCGTTTTGGCAATAGTTATAGCCAAATTTTTTAGGTGGCCGAAGTTAATGGCTCGCGCCTTAATTTCGGCCACTATAAAAAAACAACTTTAAACCTCCACTGATCTTTGAGTGTAACAGAAATTTTAAAATTTTGCACTGGAATAACAAAAATAACTATCGTTTGATTTTTAGACCAAATTTTGGGTCGATTGGAAAAACCAGAAAAAACTTATCCAAAAAAATAAAAAAAGGTGGCCAAAATTAAGTCAGTTACCCTAAATTATTTTTGGTTGATGATTTTTAGTGTTTTTTTACAATTTTCTTGTAATTATAAAATTTAAAAGAAGCAAAATGTCCTTTTTATACGTTATCAACTTTTTTTAAAAGTAAAGCTTTGGTTTTTAACTGGTAATCTCAGAATACCAGCAAGCAAAAAGGAAACCACACCAAATGTAAAACCACAGTTAAAAATATTTTTTAAAATAAAAGTATTTCTTTAATACTTTCCGGAATGGATGAAGCCCACATAAGAAATAACTCGCATAAGCATGATTAGCGCGCAGCTTATTGGTCTTTCTGTATAATATTGAGATCAATAATAGTATGATAAGTAATTATTGTTTAGTTTCCCAATAAAAATTAAGGTACGTCGACAGTTGCGAACGCACTTTTTAACCAAACAGTATGCGAATTATTACTTACGGGATTCCTCCATTGAATCAAATTTAAAAATGGACTTTAAAAATTTAAAAATGGAAAATAGTACCTCAGCAACATTGCTATTAAGGTTTTCGTTCTCTCGACCTATTGCTTATCCAATCCTATTGTGGGAGGAGCAGATGTTATTCTTGGCGCTCACGGTCGTCAGGGAACCTTCTGCTTACGGGAATATGGCTTTACAATGCACGCGCGAATATGGTGAAAACAAATAGGATATATGTACAGACCGTGACAATATTTAGTCCATGGTGCGTTCTTTTTTAGTATGGAATTACGTTCGTTGAGAGCTCTCATTTTTCACCACCGTGTATGTTTTTTAGGATACCACTGACGGATATTCTGGCTCTGTTTCACGAGTCAGGGGATCGTTGTAACGGTTGGGGTTACACCTGCAGCAACGATCCCAAACTCATCTGCACCTGGTGGACCTGTCGCCTGTGTCAGTCTACACAGGAAGGTTGTGTATTACAAGCCTCACTAGAATTAAAAGTTTAGTTTTCTGAAGTAAAATTTTAGAAAAAATTAAGTTCTTATAATTTTTTAAAACATGTTTGGAACTTTAACTTTTTACTAATTTTAACAAGTTCAACGTCCAAGTTATAAACCTAGTAGATCATTGACAACAAGGATATCAAAAACATAGAAAGATTAAAGCTTGGGATACACTTCCAATCTTTTACACTTTAAGTTTATTGAATATTTCATGAAGCAGAATTAAGGTCAAAAAAACCGGAATATGACTTATCTTATTGAAATAAAAACAAAAAAATTGTTAAAAAGCACTACAACTTCCCTAACTACAGTCGGGATTTGATGTTGAGTCGATTTTCAATGTGTGTTGTCCAGGGCTGCATTTTAAAACAGACCAAACTCGCAAGCTCATTTGCTTCGTTTTAATTTGTTTCGATTTTTAATTCATACTAATAGCCCAAGGAACCAATTCTAAGATTTTGGGGCTGAGAAAATTCCTAGGACCTATTCTCGTCTGGCACACTATAGAAATTATAATGTACTTTCAAACGAGACATTTAATTCTGTTGCGTTTTAAACAATCCAAAAAACATCCATAAAAATTCTCATGCTATATCTAAAGAGACCTCCACCTGAAAAATTTTCTTTCGTGTAGCACAATTTAGGGGTGGGCTAAAAGTTACCTAAATTCTAAGGGTGCTTTCAAAACACTGTTACCAACCAGCATCAGCATCAGTTTGTAAAATTATAAAATATACACGATAGTCAAAACCCTCCTATTTAAAAGGAAATTGTTCAGTGTTAAGTACCTTTACAAAATTATGACCTTATAGATTCATTTTTTGCCAATTGCTTGGGAAAAAATGGAGATCTTTCATCCATTGGAGATGCAATTTTTTCACAAGCGTTAATTGCCTAAAAGTGTTCTGAGAGCTCCTCCCTCAACCATTCTCACTGAGCAAAAAATATTTGACGTGATCACAAATACTATACGACATTTTGAGGGTTCTTAAAATCCTGACGTGATCAAGCACTGACAATAAATTTTAAATAAAAATTTGTTTAATTTTTTTTAACAAAAGTATTCATCAAATAATCCTTGAATCTCACTTAAGAAAGACTGGGGTCGCTCCACTAAACGCGTGCTGACTAGGTGCTATGTTAGCACGTTGTTGAAAACTCTTGGTAATGTTTAAATTTCTAGGTTTTTTCTTGAGAAATCTTATTATTAAACTCTTTTTCTGGATGGCATAAATTGATATGTTATTAATTTTATGCATATTTGTTATAAATACAAGCTAATAAGGTAATAACCCCTAGTTAAGGGCTAGAAAAACTTCAAACTAGGGGTTAGTGCTTTATTAATCCTTGAATCTCACTTAAGAAAGACTGGGGTCGCTCCACTAAACGCGTGCTGACTAGGTGCTATGTTAGCACGTTGTTGAAAACTCTTGGTAATGTTTAAATTTCTAGGTTTTTTCTTGAGAAATCTTATTATTAAACTCTTTTTCTGGATGGCATAAATTGATATGTTATTAATTTTATGCATATTTGTTATAAATACAAGCTAATAAGGTAATAACCCCTAGTTAAGGGCTAGAAAAACTTCAAATTAGGGGTTAGTGCTTTATTAGCTTTTATTTAAAGCAAATATGCATAAAACAGTGTAAATATTAATATATATATATATATATATATATATATATATACTTATATATTAACTTCATAGCTAATTATAAATTCATGCTAGTATATATGTATACATATGTTTCAACATTTGAAACACTAAATATACATTCTTTATAACTGTACTATTTATACCCCCTCCTCCCTTCTATTATCCCATTTAAAATAAAGAGTACCATAAGATATCTTGAGAAAAAAACATCAAAATTAAAAGATTATCAAGAGTTTTAAACAACGTGCTAACTTAGCACCTAGTCAGCACACGTTTAGTGGACCGGCCCTTGAGATCTAAAAATTGCCTTCACAACGGATAAATAATCATTTTTATTGTTTGGTTGGAAAACAGCGCAAAAAATACTCAACGTACTATATATCATAATGAACGACCAATCAGCTGCGCGCGATCCATGCTCATTCAAATGAAACGATACCGTATGCAAATTATTTGTTACGTGAAATTCATCGATTGGAGGTTTGTAGTAACACGGGGTGAAAAAAAAAAGACGACAGAATGGGGACGATTCTGATTTCCGTAGCGGAATGGAGTTACAAGGGATTTTATGTCAGTAACTGTGGGGCTTTTTTAAAAGCATTTGGCTACCTAAGTAACGGATCCATTCCCATCGTCAATCAAATCTTGGCGCAATAAAGCCAACTATTTATTGTAGTCTAAATTTGTAAATAGCAATAATTATGGTTTTCAGCAAATCACAGTGTTTAACCCTTTGTGATTTTTAATTCGTTCAAAATCCGCTGCAAATCCGCGAAAGAAATTCCGCGCCAGTGTTTCACTGTGTTAAACTTCGCATCCCAGGTCGTCCGGACGCGGAGTTAAACACAATGCAGCACTGGAGCGAAAGACCTTCTGCAGATTTGCAGCGGAATAAATCCCCAAAAGGTTAATACGGTTGTATTTTATCTGGCTAACCTCCTAAAATTATATGAGGAACAATTAAAATTGTGCAGTTATGACGTTGTAAAAACAATTGGATCAAAGATTTTTCAAATACTACCTTTTCAGAAAATTACAGGCAGACCAAACGTAGGTGGTGCAGTTGTGTATACTAAATATAAAAATGGGGACCGTTTTGATAATCAATCAAAATAAGAACATTTTATTTTTGTAATCATGAATTTATGATAAACATGATTTTTGTTTTTATAAGTAACAGTAAGCGTTAATGTATTAATTCGTCATCATATAACTCATTATGTTTTATTTACTGAACATTTGCACCAGCCACGTTTGAATTGCCTATAGTCATTTTTCAAATCTAAAAAAATGGAACTGTTAATCCAAATTGAGTAATTTGATAAACAATTGTTAAAAATAAAATATTTAATTTTAATATTAAACCGTTTTAGCTGAAAATTTTATTTTGTTTTGTTGTTTTACAGTCAATTCAATATTGAAAATCATCGAGGTCAACTGGTTTGATTTGTTTATAAAAATAATGTTTCTTTATCTTTTGAAGCTATTATATATTTTTTGTTTCAAAATTGTCATTTTACACAAGTTAAAACAAATAAACAAATATTATTTGTGTGTTGTCCTATTATCATTAGAAATTATTTTTAGCAATGTTATGCTCTCGAAGTAAAAAATCAGTTTGTCAAAAAATACATGTTTTATTTCTAATGTTTGTATAAATGCCAAAATTAAATCATGATCTTCTAAATCCACTTGCTGCAGATTCATGGAACTTACCTCCGATGACCTCCAAAAAGTCGGAACTTTCCTCCGTTACCTCCGCTGGGGAGGAACTTACCTTCATTACCTCCGATAGCGAGGAACTTACCTCGGATTGCCTTTCTTTTAACCAACCTATCGAAAAAAAGGGGTGTCGAGTGGAGATCTTTTACATTATATTTGTGATATTTAAAAAAAATGGTTAAAACACTACATAATAAGACATTTGTTTTTAACACTACATAATAAGAATTAAAACAAAAATAATATTTTCAATTTTAATTTAACATACTTTTTTAGTTTACGAGTGAAAATAACAAGTTCCTTATACGCAAAAAATTAAATTACATAAAAATCCAGCTAAACTAAGATTCATCGCGGGAGCCAGTAAATCTAGTACAAAAAGCATCTCATTATTGCTAGGAAAAATATTAACATTTTTTCAAGAACACTTTCATAAATATTGTAATTCCTTAAAAGATAAAATCGGTACTATGCACTGGTCCATTAATAATAGTTTACAGGGTATAGAAAAAATTCATGATGTAGAAAAAATACGTTGTATTAATACCGGGGGCTTTAGTACTTTATATACCAATTTTGAGCAATATATTATTTTTGATAATATCTTTAAACTCATTGATCTTCTATTTAAAAACGCCAAAAAACAATATCTAGCAGTAGGATATTATAATACCTTCTATGTGGATAATAATATTACCTATAAAAATACTTTTTCAATAGACGAAATCAAAAATCTTATTAAATTTGTGGTAGATAATTGCTATTTAAAATTCGCCATTGTTATTTTTAAACAGAAATCCGGCATTCCAATGGGGGCAATGCATCACCACAAATCGCCGATCTTGCATTGTCCTTTATGGAATTTTGTTACTTAAAAGCAAATCCTCATGAGCGCACTATATTATCTACTTCCATAAGATACGTTGATGACATATGTGTGGTTAATTGTCCTCAATTCTTAAATATTAGCAAAAATATATATCCCAATTGTTTACCTTTAAAGGATACTACTATCTCCGCAA
>JASAMX010004075.1:0-11039 GCA_030248175.1 Microlaimidae sp. YZB2_3 | reverse complement strand
TGGGTACAGGGATTGTGGGAGGTCGAAGGTAAGTTAACTCGATTATGACTCCTGTTTTTCTCTACCGCCTTCTTGGGCGGGTATGTCAAAAACGGGTTTCGCCTGACTTCCTGCCTTCAATTTAAGGTAAATAGGGATTTTGAAGCCCCAATTTTGCTCATTTTTAATTCTATATAAAAAAAGGCCCTGCTACGAGGGTCCGAATTATTTAGGGCCATACCATAATTGTCAGACCATGCACAGGTCTGCAAAGGTAAGTTTACTTTTAAATATTATCACTTTTTCATATTTCTCTTTTATTTATGTAATGTAATGTAAATAATTTTTTATTATATAATTTGCTCATATATCAGGCTGGTAGCAGAATTCAATCAAATAGTTTCTATCCTTCAGGACATCCCCTGCTTATGCTTATTCAAAAAAGTTGCCCTCCGTGCCCCCCCCCCCCCCCAATAAAACCCCGGGGGCAGTGCATAGGTCTGCTACCAACCAAGCCTTTTTCCTCTTTCCGTGTTGGAATTTATCTAAAAACCTGTGCTGTTTAGAGTTAAACCAGTTTTTAGAGTTAAAATTAATTTTGCCAAACAAAATTATTTTTATTGTTAATGGTAATATCACAGTTTATTTTAATGTTCCAGTTTATAGTAATCTTTATGCAAAGTGAGATTTTACTTTAGGTTTTGTTTTTCAAATATCTATGTTTTTCAAAATGTTTTTTTTTTCAAAAAAGAAACAAAACAAAACCAACCTAAAAAGAGGTAGTTGGCCTCCGGTGGAAATCCTCCGTATTCGAAAAGTCTTAATAAATCATTATATTGCCCGTGAATATCCCCTAAAACATGAAACAAAAATAGTTAATTCTTGTAATAAACAAAGTATGTATCAGGGACGTATCCGGGGGGCGGGGGGGGGGGGGCGGCCGCCCCTTCCTCCCGAAACGGTCAGACAGGGGGAAAAATAGGGATAGTGGTTGGGCGGAGGGGGGGGGGGGGCCGCCCCCCCCCCCCAAAGGTCGCCACATAGTAAAATTTGGGTTTTCAGAGGCTAAAAATTTAAAATTTTCTAGCGCCTCGCTATTCGCTCGGCGCCAAACTATAAAATAATTTTAGTACCCCAATTGACCCCCAAAAACCAAAAATTTTTTTCCGCTTCGCTCAGCGGTCACCTTCAATAGTATACATACATATATCTCGCTATTTATCTTGCCAAATGCTAATGTTATTTCAAAGTTAGTCATAGGTAGAAGCCGGGCCCCTGGGGGGGAAATTGCGCCGGAAGGTGGGGTTTTTTAGGGGGGGGGGGGGGGGAGGGGGGGGGCAGGGTGGGGTCCACCCCTCTAGCCTCGAAATTTTGGGCCCCCCCCCCCCCTAGACGAAAATCTAGGGCTCCCCTCCCCCAAATTTCCGAATTTTTTATCCCTGACCCCCCTCTAGATTTTGAAATCTGACCCCCCCTCCCTCCCCCCTCGGGAAAATTTTTTAGGTACCTTTTTTATACTAAATTTTCTTCCAAAAACGTGAATTTTCATCACATATTCATGCTTTTACACCCTTTTTATACATGAATATGGCTTTTTATTCAATAAAATGTAGTATTATCCTATAAAAAGAACAATTATTAAAGTTATTATGGTTTAAAACTGTTTTGCTTTGGACACCGGACCCCACCTGACCCCCCTCTAGATTTCAAAATTTCGCACCCCGGGTCGACCCCCCCTAAAAAGCTAGGGGGGGTCCGGACCCCCCTGGGACCCCCTCCATGAATTCAAAATTCGATTTACCCCGGGTAACCACCCCCCACTAGCTTCCCCGACCGTGCTCACCTATGAAGTTAGTACAATATTTTTATAGGTAATAAGTACTACACAGAAAGCAAAACAAACAATCATATTGGTTGATTTATGTACCTCCCCCTCCTAAATTTTCTAGCCGCCGATAGCATTGGCTCGGGTTTTTTTCATATAGGTAGGCAGGCCCTGAATAACATGGAGTCGAGATGCTGCTCATTTGCTTTGGTTTACAATGTGGGTGTAGCCAAGGGGTCTGAAAGGTCTCTTAATTCTTTTTTGTGAAATCCAAGCTTTTCCAATGTGTGTTAATGTAATTTTTAACTAAGAAAACATGCTTTTATCGCTAAAAACATTAGATAGTAGGTTATTAGGCCAAAAACAGTGTATTATACAGCTTTATCTACGTTTTTCCCTGCTTTTTTAACGTTTTCAAAAATCAAGGAGGGGGACTCTGCCCCCTCTCCTCCCCAAAATTTCGGAGGGGGGGGGGAGGGCGCGGAGCCACTCGAAATTTTTTTTGTACTAAAATCCGCCTTCCCCCCAAAATGAAATTCTGGATACGTCCCTGGTATGTATCAATAATAGGGTTGTTAAAATTTAAAAAAAAAACATATTATTATTATTATTTTCGCGCAAAACACCAAGAGTTGTTGGGTTGAATGGCCCAATCAAGAATACATAACAAAGAATGTATCACTGTGTATACAGTTTATTTAAAATTTTATAACCGCACAATTTTAATTGATCCGTTTACGTCTCTTATACAAACTTACTAGAGGTCAGCCACATATAATTCAACCATAGATATCTACTGTCAAACTTTCATCTTGTAAATAAAACCTACAAACGGCTTTTAATACTCAAGATATCTTAAAATTTTTAGAATAAGGATTCGTGATTAAAATAAGGAATCTTAATAAAATAATAATATAGACACATCGTTGTTAAACCGCTCATCTTATCATTTAACATGTAAGTATAGCCGGAATTCAGCACGATAAATAGTACAAAACCGCACATCACCATTGATTACAGTAAATATCGTGCTAGGTGCCGGATATACTTACATGATGAACGATATAACTACAAAGCGTCAATAGCATAATAAACAATAAATATCCTAATATTAAAACAATTAAATTAGCTCTGTAGATAAAATTTTGTATAATATTTCACTGTCAAAAATGTTTAGAAGCGCTTTAAAATTTGCATTCTTAGGGGTCCTTACCCCGGTTTGCCCCGGCTCATTTGACAGCTAAATTGCCGGGACCGGGGCCGGGGCCGGGGTAGAAAGAATTGCGTTTGCCGGGGCCGGGGCCGGGGTGGAAAAAAAGTGCCGGGGCAAGCCGGGGCCGGGGCCCTGGTCGATCCCTAGTTATGTAGTTGTTAAGGTTGAAAAATGTGTAAATTTTAGAAAAATGTATAATATTTGAGAATGTATAAATGGAAATTATGTTTTGTTGAAAGAATTTTAAAATTTACTAGTGAAAATCCCTGCAAAACGGGTCAAATAGGTACTAGAACAAACTTTTGAAGCTTTATACGTGTATTATGCTTTGTGTAAATGTATTGTGTAATTGAAGGCCTATAACCGCTGGGTGTCATGAGTTTGTAAAATGTGTACGTGTGTGTATTATGGTACTAGTTTTGCTATGTGTTTAGTAGTTAAGACACCCAGGCGGCGAGGCCCCATCTGGCGCCTCCCCCTGTCGGCTAGTTGTCCTCGCCTTCAGCTCGCCGAAGCTGAGGACAGCTTCGTATTGATAGGGAAGGTGTAGCGTGGGGCCCCGCCGCATTTCCCGTCTTAGTGTTGTAGTCGTATTTAAATCGACGGGTAAAATATTTGGAGTGTTGTCATGTGTAAAATGTCGAAAATTAGTTGACTATTGAGAATATTAACATGTATCGTGTAAAAACGAGTTAAAATCAGGTAAGTTTGTATAAAAATGTGTTCGGTAATTAAATAGTGCGGACGATCCGCATTTGGCTCACATGGCCATTCCACACTTTTGGTAGACTATTGGCAGTCCATGACTAAAAGTGCTAAGTTGGGCCCTGTGGTGCTGTGTGGAGGGGGAGGTGTTTAAATTTGGCGGTTAATTGCGTGTGTATTGTTAATTGGCTAATTGGCTTAAAAACCAATGACCGGAAGAGAGAATATGTGTTAATTGGATGGGAAGCTGGGTTAATTAAATCCAATTGGTTGTAGTTCCTGGGCTTCGGTCCTCAATGGTAAAATGTAAAGTTTGCAACTTGCATAGTGGTGGTAGTAAGAAAAGGTGGTGGGTTTTGTTTTTCTGCACGGTTCGTATTTTGTTTTTCCTGCAAGGTTGTTTTATAATTTCGTGCGTGGTTTTATGCAAGTTAAAAGTGGCTAGTCGCTGAAATCGTTTTAAAAGAGTATTAAACGTCGAAAAACGCTGCTCTAACTTTAAGTAAGCCAATGGCGTACCGTCACGATTGTTTAACTATATTTTTGGGTGTAAATGAATCTGGTATAGTAGACCATTGGATAGTACTCGTATTCTCTGCGACGGGATTTTGGTTTGTGACCACGTATTTATGGAGTGATGAGATCCGTTTGGAATTTTACCCCCATCCCGCCCTTGCTAAATCAGAAACCGTAAGAATTTGCCAGAAGTGTCTACTCCCCATCTCCCTACGACGAGAAGTTTATTTGGTATCGCCCCAGATTCACCACCTATTGTAATAAAAGCAAAGTAAGTTTAATAAACACGCAGGTTTGCAATAACGGTTGGAACCCATTTTAAAAAGTCATATTCTGAAAGTGGACCGTCGATCTCACAAACCTGTAGTCTTCACCTTTGGGCTTGTGTAATGTAACCGTGTTTCTGAAAAATATAAGCTTTGTAATTGTGTATTTTGTGGTAATCTTGTGTAACTTTTGTGTGTATTTTTAATTAGTAAAATGTGTATAAATTGTTGTGCTTGTTATGTGTTGCTTTGGTGCAGTCGCAGGTTTTTCGGGTGAAGGGCTGTCAGTAAGCTTTCCTTAGACCCTGTCTGTAATCTTAGTTTTGCGCCCTTAAATCTGTTTCATTTTGCTATTCCGTAAGGTAATCCTTTTAAGTTCCATTTCCGGCAAGCTTACCCCCCAAATATACCCTTAAAGCTTGTGCCCGCCCAGTTTTCGTAAATCGTTGCTTAACTGGTCAAGCCTTAAAATTATAGTCTTTTGGGTGCTAAAAATGCTAAAAACTATAAACTGTTTTTAACCGTAAAGTATTAAAGTGGGTGCTTTTTTGTAAATAAAATGTGTTTTAAAATCCCTTGTCGTTGTCTAAGTGTTGTTTCCAAAAGGGGTAAACATCCCTCTGCGGTACTTCAGTAAAGTCCGGATGGATTTTTGTGTATGTGTTCTTAAAACAAAGTAAGTTCAAAGTTTATTCCTGTCAACAGGATAAAAATAACATAGCACAAAATGACAAAAACAAATGCGTAATAAATCGAAATCAGAAGGGAGGGGTCTTTTGTTAGCAGCCTGCAGGCCACTGAACCCAGTCCAATCGTGAACCTAAAACCCTCCCAAAAGTTAATCTATTTTGAATGACGCTACGAAGCAGGTGTAAAACTTGCCTAACGTTCTACCGATCGCTATACCTGGCTAAATTGTACCGGCAGAATATATAAAATAAAATCGGTAATATTAAAGTAAAATTTCTTCAGTACGCACGATGAAAAGGGAGTATTAAAGTCCGCCCAACAAGTGTAGCTGGCAGTTCTGTCCACCGCCAGCCTTTGTCGCTACATCTTCTGGAGCCAATAACGGGGCCCATTTTATTTTCCCCGCATCGTGTGTTCATCAAAATTATTTTTTTTGTATGAATTTGTTATTGTTGCTGTACTTTGGTTCGTATCTTGTCTATGTCGCATACGTGTCTATAGTTTGTTTTTGTTATCTTGTGTATATGTTTGTTATCCGGTTATTGTAATTTGTGAGATCACGGTTATTATTTTGTGCGATTTTTGGACGGAGTTCAAAAGTCAATTATGTTACTTGTACGATACCCGTGTAACTCTGCTCAAACCTATTTCCCACTGATAGGGAAGGTTCCGGAATATTGCAGCGAGAAATTATTTGCGTGACCGAATTTGGACGCTTTCCCCTTCGGAAAGGTCAGGTTAAAAGCCTGAGTGTGCGCCGAGCCTTAGGGATAACGTTAGTGTGAATGACAGTTGGAAAAATCGTTTATTGTAGACTGGAACCGTCCATAAGCCAAGTAAATTGGGTGGCACTACGATTGGGTACACCGAAACGTACAAAACGTGTGTAAGTGAAATTGGAATTGAAGTTATTGTTGAATTGAAATTGTTTAGTTGCATTATTAGAAAATTGTTGTGAAATTGAGAAAATTGTCGAAACGCGAATTGAAAGGACAAGTACCACAATTGGGAGTAGTTGCCGACCCTTTTGAATGGGTTAGAGACGAGTTGAATAAATCTACAGCGTCGCAGAGGAATGGGGATGGAGGTGCGGTAGGCGCGCTTCGGCCAGGGGAACATCCGGGGATGAATGTCAGCACATTCGCTGAACTTTCCGGGACTGATAATCCTGGCCAGGGAGGAGCAAAAGCCTCCGCCTGTGTTGGTGAAGATCCCCTGCTTTCTGACGCGTCGGATGACGATGATTCCAAAATCATCCTGTCAGATCTTGTAAAAAAGTTAGTAAAAAAGGAGCGACAATCGGCTCGATGTAAAGAAGCGCGGCTGAAAGAAGGGCGCCAGAAAGAGGCTCGGGCACACATACAGGCTATGGTAGGAGGTGAGCGTGGGAGAGCGTTACCGCCGCAGGTGTCAAGGGCAGGAGGTCCGTATGCTTCCTCACTGCCAGACAGGCCACCTCTGCTTTCGGTGCAAGACGAGAATATTCCGGTAGCGGCCGGCCCTTGTCGGTCTCCCACTAAAAACCTATGTCCTCGGTACGTTAGTACAGGTCGAAAAGAACCGATAGGGGATTTTTCCCCTGAGTTAACGCGGGTATGTACGAAACTCCACCGCTGATAATAGAGGAAGAAGAGTGTCGACGGACGAGTTAGGCGGGGTATTTCCCACCCGCTCCGGCGCAAAATTCTGCTTCTTCTGTGGTGGCGGAGGAAATGGCGGAATTTTGTAGGGAATTGATGGAAATGGTGAATCGTTGTGTGCAAAGTCAGGAAGAGATTAAAAGGTGGCAAGCGGACTGGAGAAGAGGTTGGCGAGTTTGACCTCCCAGGCATGACCACCAGCTGAAGAAAGGGATCCAATCCGGTTGGGTCATGGCGCTGCTAGGTCGCGTCATAACCCCTCATCATGGCATGAATTGTTAGAACAGCTAGTGGGGGATATTGGTGATCATGCATATATGCATGCTCCCCTGCCAGGTTATGTCGATGAAACCAAAAAAGCAAAGTTAGACCCGGGGAGGACTGCTACCTCTGTCAAGACTGTCAAGACTAACGCTTGAGGAGTTATTAGGAGCTGCGGGATGACGCCGACCCACCAGGGGCGTAGCCAAGAATGGTTGACTGGGGGGGGCCGGAGCGAGAAAAGGTGGGGCACAATTGTCATCATTCAAAAAAGTGCTAAACGGAGGGGTTTGGGAGGCGGCGGAGCCCCCCTAACCATTGGGGGGTCTGGGGGGCTGTAGCCCCCCAGAAAAATTTTTTGAAAATAGAGCCAAAAACTGCTATTAGAAACCTTATTTAAAACTTTGAATTTAGTAATTTAGCAGTCCATCCATTATCTCTATGAATCAATATTTTTTATTCCAGAAGCGGGTACCTCAAAGTTCACACCACATTGCATTTATATAGTTTGAAAGATTTTTTGTTTACAAAAACTGTTTGGAGCTGAATACTCCTTTTAAGTTTAAGACACTCTCAAAACATATATATTCATCAGAAAATTTTTGTTAGATAGGTAGATCTTCAATAACAAATATAAATTGCTGTAATAATGGACCTACCTAGCATTACAAAAATTGGGTCGGCGGTCCCACCACGAAACAAAGTTTCTCTCAAATTAAATGCATTTTTTTTTTTGTTTTTTTTTTTAAAAAAGAATAATAAAAATAATAAAACAAACATCTATTTGAAAAATTTTGACGTGATTTTTTGTATTAAATTAAAGCATAATGAAATGTTTTTTTTCTGGTTAACGGAAATAAATTTACATATTAAAAACCTTATTAATCTATATATAAATAGACGTAATGTCTGTGTGTGTGTGTGTGTGTGTGTGTGTGTGTGTGTCTGTCTGTGTGTGTGTTGGTGTTCCCTAATTCCTCCCTAACCACCCAACGGATTAAGGTGAATGAGGTATCGTTGGAAAGCTTATACCCCAGGGAATGTCGTACTCCTAAGAGAGTTGAAATTTTGAAACAATTTACATGGACATCTTTATACTGGACAACGCGTTTTCACCAAAGGGGGACCCTATGGATTTTGGAACTTAAAAAATTTTTTGACTCAGAATTAACTCAAACTTATTGGAAAGAGTAATTAGGCAATCTAAAGCCAGAATATCATGATTTTTGGAAAAATGAACATGGACATCTTTATGCTGGAAAACGTTTTTTCACTAAAAGGGGCAACAAACTTTTTTCTTAACCAGGAAAAAGAATTGGGCTAAATGAGATATCATTGCAAAGCTTAAGTTTCAAGGAATGTCATAAAAGAGTTGAATGTTTCAAAAAATAAATAAGGACATTTTTATGCTGGACAACGCATTTTGACCAAAAGGGGGGCTTCTTCCCAACTACAAAACGGATTGGGTTAAATGAGGTATCATTGCAAAGCTTACAGTCTGGAGAATGTCATAAATGGGTTAAAATTTAAAAATAATAACATGAACATCTTTATATTGGATAACATATTTTTTACAAAGATGGAAGAGCCTTCCTCCCCAACCACAGAAAAAATTAGGATAAATGAGATATTATGGGAAACTTTACAGTTCAGGGAGCACCATAAGGTGGTTGAAATTAGTAAAAAATTAAGACGGACATCTTTATGCTGGACAACATATTTTCACCAAAAGAGGGAAAGACCCTTCTCCCCAACTAAAATTAGAGTGGGTAACTGAGGTATCACTGTAAAGCTTACAGTCACGGGAATGGCATAAAAGGGTTAAATTTTAAAGAAAAAAAAGTAAATGAATATAAAAAATGCGGGAAAAATTATTTGCCAGCCTATGGCTGATACGGGCTACTTGTGCTTAAAATAGCTCTAAATAATGGTCAGAAGTTGCCAAAAGTATTCGAAATTGGTTTAATATTGTTATTTTATCTCCGGTTTCCGAAAAACTTTGGTAAGAATCATTGGTTTCATAGCAAATTCTGATTTCGCGGCGGGACTGCGGACCCAAAATTTTGTAATGCTAGATATTTCCATACTAACAGCTATAATTGAGTCAAAATTAGATAAAAAACTACTCTAAAACTTTTTTATTAGTTTTGTTATGTTTTGGCTCAGGTAAGACCTTCACGTTTATGCTTCACATTTACTTTAAGACTTGTTAAAAAATTTTATAATTGCATCAATTAAATTTATTTACAGTTATTTTATTTTTTTAGTTAATTTTTATAATTAAACATGTTAGAAAACTAATCAAAGCTTTATGCCATTTCTCAGTTTACATTATTTGGGTTGTGTTCGCTTCGCGTTTGCAAGTTTGCGCAAGTTTAAAATGCACAAGCACTGAATTCAAAACTAATAATTATATATAAATATGACTAACACACAGATACGCCAAAGGACAAAACTAGAAACATTGATTTTTCTCAGCAACTTTGTACTTGGAAAGTCGCACAATTGCGCACATGCAACTGCAAATTTGTCACTGTAGTAAAATCTAACTAAACTTTTTTCCTAAAATTTTTGCCAATAGGTCTTTTAACATCTCGTCTTACACACTTTGACTTTAAAAATCATGTCTTTAAATATGTCATCTTCAGAAAATGCTTTTTTTGGTGCGATTTTAAGAACTTAGCTTTAAAAAATGATTTTTTAACATTTTCAATAAATTTAATATCTCATATTTAGAAAATTCATCTTTTAAACATTTTATTTCGTCTTTTTATTTATTGTTGTTTTGAGCAAGATTTGGCATGCGCAATATTGCAAATTACTGCACGCAATTATTGCATTAAGTAATTTATCGATTAAAATCATAGATAAAAAACCACTTTTTTCCAAAACCAAACCCAAAAATCAAGCAAGAATCTAAAATATGACTACCATATCCAAGGATTATACTGGTCCTTAACAATGGAGTATGGAGTATTACTTGTCTTGATTACAATACAACTTCTTGTTTCAATGAACAACCTTAATAGTTTTTTTAAGTCAGTCGTTGTAGTAAACTTTTAAAAAAACTTTTTGATTGATACAAAAATTTTTTTCTAACGTATTTTTTCTTACTGATCTTCAAATTGTTTTATATCATAAATTTTAGTCCATCTGATTTGGTCGGGCCAAAGGGTCCGTTTGGGGGGGCCGTGCCCCCCTGGCCCTACCCCTGGCTACGCCCCTGCTCCCCCCTCCAGGTGGGGGGGCTTCCTCCCATAGCCCCCCTCCCCTTTTTCTGGGAGGCCCCCCCGTTTCCGTCCCGGGGGCGGTGCGGGGGGGTTGATGCCCCTTTGCCCTTCCAGGGGATACCCCAGGAGGACCGTATATTCACGATCCCAATCTATCTTGACGGGTCCGTGAAAGATACCTATGATCAACTTCCGTTTCACATACGCAAGGACTATGAGCTACTGTCAGAAGTGCTGACTAA
Organism: Microlaimidae sp. YZB2_3; assembly: GCA_030248175.1. Taxonomy (NCBI): domain Eukaryota; kingdom Metazoa; phylum Nematoda; class Chromadorea; order Desmodorida; family Microlaimidae; species Microlaimidae sp. YZB2_3. The sequence goes on along the minus strand of JASAMX010004075.1, from coordinate 472 downwards.
AAAGATTACTAATGTTTCTGGGACAGTAGCCGATAAGCTACACAACCGAGTTCACAAAACAAACAAAAGTGTCAAGGAGTTTTCGACTAAAATTACTGAACTGGTCTGGGCTGCGTTTCCGGCCACAGTATATAGCACTCATCAGCATAATGAGAACCGCATACGTCATTTTTGGAGTGGCCTGTTACAGCCAATCAAGGATCAGCTGGGAATACCGGAACGGCCCAAGGAGTTTGATGAAGCCTTGAAACTTGCAAATATGGCTGAGGATGCCATCAAGGCTAAAAAACATAATAGAGCGGTGGCCGCAGTTACATTGGGTTATGAATCTCCTGACGCAGTAGGAGGTTCAACTCAACCCAGAGTAAAAAGGAAAGGTGTAGCGGCCACGGTAGCTCAGCCTCTCGCTGAAGAGCCAGTAGGCGAGGAACCTAATGAGGTCAAAAAGTACGGCGGAGGCGGTCGTGACTTT
>JASAMX010004073.1:0-13094 GCA_030248175.1 Microlaimidae sp. YZB2_3 | reverse complement strand
CAGCCTGGGCGACAGAGTCCGTCTCAAAAAAAAGGACAAAAAAAAACGAAAATTAGGTAAAAATAGGTTAAATGGGTTAAAATGCATTGAAAAAGGCCAGACCTGTGCACGGTCGGTTTGGAAATGCGCCCCCGCTTTATTGGAGGATTTGCCCTCTCCACCAAAAAATCCAAAAAGTACCCTAAAATTATGACGCCATTTTTGACCTATGATGACGCCATAATCGCGAATTTTTTTGCAGTTTTTAGCCTATTTCAATGTATTTTAAACCATTTTAGACTTATTTTTACCTAATTTTCGCTTTTTTGTCCCTTTTTCTTCCTTTTCCTTTCTTTTTTTCTTTCTCCCTGCTTGCCCCCCCCCCCCCCGTTTCAAAAAGGTTGCCCTCCCCCCGTTTTAAAAAAGTTGCCCCCCGTGCCTCCTGTTTTGGAATTGCCCCCCAATAAAACCCGGGGGCAGTGGAAAGGTCTAATAGGCTAAAAACAGCAAGTTTTGCGATGATGGCGTCATTATAGGTAAAATTGCGCCATAATTTTTGGGTACTTTTTCATTTGTGGACGGGAGGGGGGCAATAAAACGGGATAGGGGGGAGGGGCATTACCGTGCACAGGTCTGGTGGTGTAGCATTACTAATTTTACCTGAAATTACCTTCCTTGTAGATTTTGCGAAACGCAAGTAAAAGGACAAAATTATGGTTTTAGCGATAACAATTTTACTTCTGAAGTCGAACTGGAAGACTTTTTGATCAATAATCAATATCAATAGTGCCAACTTTATAGATGAACACGGTCACTAAAGGTAGGCGGGGGGGGTGTTCAACCCCCCACACAGAAGTGGGGGGTTGAAAAGGTTACCCGCCCAATTTTAGAAAAATGAAGAAAAAAATGTCTTTAAAATGATTTCTAACTGCCTCCAAACTTAAATTTTGAGGTCAAAATGAATGTTTTAAACAGTAAAAAACTCAAAAATGCAACAAAAACAGCTTTTGACCTAAAATTAGCATTTTTTACCGATTTTTCTTTAAAATCGAAAAACTATATGGGTAAAATGCACTCCAGAAAAAAAAACGACATGGGTATTTTGCGTTTCTCGGATTCTAACCCCCCCCCCCCCCACTCCAGACCAACTTACCAATGCAGACCTGTGCACAGTCTAGAAATGCCCCCCGTTTTATTGGAAGATTTGCCCCCGTTTTATTCCCCCCCGCCAACAAATTAAAAAAGTACCCTAAAATTATGACGATATTTTTGACTTATGATGACGCCATCATTGCAATTTTTTGCAGTTTTTAGCCTATTTCAATGTATTTTAAGCCATTTCAGACCTATTTTTACCTTATTTTCGCTTTTTTGTCCCTTTTTTCTCTTTTTTTCTTTCCCCCTGCTTGCCCCCCGTTTCAAAAATGTTGCCCCTCCCCGTTTTGGAATTGCCCCCCCGTTTAAACCCGGGGGGCAGTGCACAGGTCTGCCCATGTATGGTAAACACTCCGGGTAAATGACATTTTAAAATCTAGAGGGGGTCCTAGGAGGGGTCGAACCCCCCTAGCTTTCTAGGGGGGGGGGTTTAAACAAAAAAAGATTAAATCAAAAGCAAAATACTTTTTTAAAGAACAAAATACTTTTAAACAATTAAAGGTTTAATAATAGTTTTTTATAAGATAATACTACATTTTATTGAATAAAAAGCGATATTCTGGTATAAAAATTATGTAAAAACATTAATTTGTGTTAAAAATTAACGTTTTTGCAAAAAAAGAAGTTATATATAAAAAAATACTTAAAATTTTCTGGAGGGGGGGGGGGGGTCAGGTTTAAAAATATAGAGGGGGGTCAGGGGTAAAAAATTCGAAAATTCGGGGGGAGGGGGGGGGGGCTGGACTTTTTTAGGGGGCCCCAAAATTTTGAGGCTAGGGGGGTTGACCCCACCCTAACCCCTCCTGTTCATCTATCGCCAACTTACGTCTGGCAATAGGCAGCAAGGCTGAGGTTCACGGTCCCCCTCCTCCTAAAAACGAAACTCTGTTTTGGAGTTATTTTTAAGTAAAATTTGAGGGTTCTCTCTCCCCGTACATAAATACTAAAAAATTGGAGTTTTGGGATACACTTACCAAAAATGTTTTACGTTTTTATTTTCAAAATTTGCGACAATATGCTTGTCTGCAGCTCAAAGTTTATTTACTTTGTAAATTATTTTATAACTTAAAAATACCTGGCAAATGGTTTCCATGCTTCGTCTAATTCTTCTTTGGAATTAACATGCGTTTTTAAATGCTTCTTCAAATTTCCCTAAAATAAAACCAGCAAAGAAATTATGTGAAACTTGGCATTATAATCATTGCGTTCGATTAAAAATGTTTCCTCCTCCTTTATATAGCTATACCCAGTGAAAAAAAGGGATTTTCACTGGATTTAATTACAAGGTTTAGAAAAATGCTTTAATCGATAAAAAATTTAATAACTAAAAATAACCTTTTTTGAGCTTGAACTTTAAATATTAAAAAACGATTCGCAAGAAGTGCTTGTGTAAAATGTGTTGCTTTATTTATAACCAAATTTAGCTTTTTTTAAACGAAAATTTAATGCCCCCTTCACTTTAGCCTTTGCTTTCCACCTCGATGTTTAGACTTGTTTTTATCCTGTCTTTAGCCGCTTGGAAAACCGAAAAAACTTACTTTTAATCTACAGGTCTTTCCGCAATAGGGGCAGGAGTGGGGCGTGAATCCGGAGTGAACGGAGCGGTGCTCGAAAAGGTTTGACTTAAAACGGAAGGCTTTGGAGCAGATATCGCACTTAAACGGCTTTAGATCCGTGTGAATCACGGCGTGCTGCTGCAAACCTAAAAACAGTTACTTGCTTTCTTTCACAGATCAAAATAATTATTACGGGATCATTACTGAATCCTGGATATTATTATTGCCCTAAAGACAGTTTAGTTCCTCCCTACTCCTTCAATGATGTTTGTCATTTTTATTGTCAAAATACGCTTTTTGGTAGACGTACTTTCTAAATTAAAGGCGTTAACTAAGCACTAGGTTAAGCCTGAACGTGAAGGTCTGGGACTACTGAGAGTAAGGTCTAATAAAAATTTGTAAGTTCTTCTTCCTCGCTTTTTTATTAGATTACTGTTCTCCTGCAGCAGGTGACTTCCGTTTTCATGGCAAACCACTACCTTTTAACCTCAACTACCCGAAGTTCCCTCTATTGACTTTAAAAGTAAATTTTATTCTTTTCTTATTTTTACAAATTTTATTACTAAGTTTTACTTACTTCTTACTTTCCTAAACGTGGAGTAAAAGGCAATTGGATAACTTTCTTTAAACAATTCTTAATGAAATTAGTGGCAACTAGCGCTGTTGAACTAAGCTATATTTTCCGAATTCATTCAATCCTATTAAAATAGTTTCCTTTTTACGTTCAACGGGCAACGCAAAAAAAGACGGTTTACACATCTCGTTGTTGTTGCATTACCTGAAAATTTACGCATCTCGTATTTTGCTTTCACGACTATACCAGGCAATCCAAATAATAAACATATTTATTAACGCTACACAACCCATGATGGATATATGCACTGCTCACTAAATAAACAAATAATAACTCGCCTTTAAAGGAAACGAATATTTTATTGCAGACGTTGCACTGATGGACGGCGCGGGGGATGCCGGTGGGGGCGCTCTGGGTGCCCAAATAGGGCACTTGTATCTTGATGTCGCCAGGACCCGGGGTCGCGTGTTCCGCATCCCCTGCGTCGTTCGGATCCAGCTCGTCCTCTTCCAAACCTAAAAGAAAAAATGCTGCATATGAACACGGTCGCAGTCTCCCATCAGGATTATGTTGGTAATTATGGATAATACCGGTGCAAGGCACTGGCGTCACGTGTAAGTCACTCACCAATGCCCATGCCACAGCCAAGATATTTTTCCCGTTTTTAGGCATCAAAAAAATCCTTTTTTTTTACGTTTTTAGGTATTTTTTAAAAATTTAGAAAATTATGTCAAAAGCAAAAATTTTCGCTACGGGTGTAAACTACATTATTCCACTTCGTTCCTAGTGGTAAAAAACTTGTTGAGTAACTTTGCAGCTGCAAAAAACCGAAAAAAAGTAACACCAATTCAGACCTGCGCACGGTTTTGAAATGCCCCCCGCTTTATTGGAGGATTTGCCCCCCTGTTTTATTGCCCGCCTCCCTGCCAAAAATAAAAGTACCCAAAAAATTATGGCGCCATTGTTGACCTATAATGATTCCATCATTACGAATTTTTTGCAATTTTTAGCATATTTTAAGCCATTTTAAACCTATTTTTAGCTTCACTTTTACCCCGTTTCCTTTTTTTTTCTTTTTTTCCCTTTTTTCTTTCTCCCCTGCTTGCCCCCCCCTCCGTTTCAAAAAAGTTGCCCCCTCAATAAAACCCGGGGGGAGCAGTGCACAGGTCTGCCAATTGTTATCGAACATGCGTTTAAAGATTTTAACCTCAAAAGACAGCTAAAACTAGTTGGAGCATAGCATAACAAAACAATTGATTTGTTTTGTGTAAAAATGATCCTTTCAAAACTATTTGTTAAAATATTTGCATTGCAGTAATAAGTGAGCCAAGAAAGAGAGAGGAGAGGGTTGGGCTGGAGGTTCGGGGTAGGGTTCTCTTCATAATAGGTGGGCAGGGTCGGGGAAGCTAGGGGGGGTGGTTATGGTTACCCGGGGTAAATCAAATTTTGAATTCTAGGAGGGGGGTCCAGGGGGGGGTCCGGGCCCCTCCCCCTCTAGCTTTTTAGGGGGGGGTCGACCCGGGGTGAGAGATTTTGAAATCGTAAGGAGGGTCAGGTGGAGTCCGGTGTCCCAAGCAAAACAGTTTTAAACCATAAATAACTTTAATAATTGTTCTTTCTAGGATAGTACTACATTTTATTGAATAAAAAGCGATGTTCATGTATAAAGAGGGTGTAAAGACATGAATATGTATTAAAAATTACATTTTTGGAAAGAAAATTTAGTATAAAAAAGGTACCTAAAATTTTCCCAAAAAAGGAGGGAGGGGGGGGGGGAAAGGGGGGGGGCGAGGGGGGGAGGGGAAGGAAGGGGGGGGAGGGGGGGGGCCCTCCGGTTTTCGTCGGGGGGGGGAGGGGGTCCAAAGATTGGGGGGGGGGGGGGGGGGGGGGGGGGGGGGGGAACACGGTCAAAAAGCTGGGGGGGGGGGCGGTGTTTACCCCGGGTAAATGAAATTTCAAAATCTAGAAGGGGGTCCTAGGGGGGGGTCGAACCCCCTAGCTTTCTAGGGGGGTCGACCCGGGGTGGAAGATTTCAAAACCTAGAGGGGGGTCAGGTGGGGTCCGATTTCCGAAACAAAATACTTTTAAACCATTAAATATTTAATAATAGTTTTTTTTATAAGATAATACTACATTTCATTGAATAAAAAGCAATATTTAGGTATAAAAAGGGTGTAAAAACATGAATTTGTGTTAAAAATTCACGTTTTTGCAATAAAATTTAGTATAGAAAAGTACCTCAAAATTTTCTCGAGAGGGGAGGGGGGGGGGGGGGGTCAGATTTCAAAATCTAGAGGGGGTCAGGGGTGAAAAATTTTAAAATTTGGGGAGAAGGGGGGCCCTGGATTTTTTTCTAGGGGGGGCCCAAAATTTCGAGGCTAGGGGGTGGAAACCACCCGACCCTCTTGTTCATCTACGGTTGCACCTCGCTCCTCCCGGGTAAGATCTCCGGAGGGGGGCGAATTCCAAAACGGCGGGGGCGGGGATTTAAACGGGGGGGGGGGCATAAAACGGGGGGGCGGGGAGGGGGGGGCGGGGCAAAAAAGGGGGGGCAAGCAGGGAGAAAGAAAACAAAAGAGGAAAAAAAGGAGAACAAGAGAAAAAAAGAAGGAAAAAGAGAAAAAGGGACAAAAAAGCGAAAATAAGGTAAAAATAGGTCTAAAATGGCTTAAAGTGCATCGAAATAGGCCAAAAACTGCAAAAATTTCGCGATGATGGTGTCATCATAGGTCAAAAATGGCGTCATAGATTCAGGGTACTTTTTCATCTTTTTAGGGGGGGGGCAAAAAAAACAGGGGGGGGGGGGGCAAATCCTCCAATAAAACGGGGGGGGCATTTTCAGACCGTGCACAGGTCTGTTCATTTATGGGTAGACGTAGACCCCACCCTACCCCCCCCTTGTTCATTTATGGGTGGACCGTGGACCCCACCCTGCCCCCCTTTCTCACCTATGGACTATACTTCTCAAAAGTTTTGAAACTCTGCCTCTGCCCCCAACAAAAAATCTGGGAAGGAGGCTGCCTATGGCTATAAAAACAAGGTGTAAAACTTTAAATAAAACTATGAGCACAATCAAATTTTTAGTAAAGACTTGACCTTGGGCTATTAATATTACAGGTCTAATTTTCATTTTCGATTTACATATATTTTAATGTTATATTTAATGCTCTGCAGACTAGAATAATTTGTTTGGGTGGGTAGTAAATCCAATGAGAGCTGGAGATAGACAGTGCACGCAAACTGATTTAATCTGTCTCATAAAAACTACTCTGGAAAAAACTTAATTGCAAAAGACGCCATTTTGATGTTTTATGTGAAAAAAACATGTTGTTAAGCTTACGGCTCGGAAAATAGCTTTAAAAACTGTTTTTGTACCAATTAATATTTTGCTAGTAACTTTTTAACATAGATAAACACGGTCAAAAAGCTAGGGGGGTGTGTACCCCGGGTAAATGAAATTTCAAAATCTAGGAGGGGGTCCTAGGGGGGTCGAACCCCCCCCCCCTAAGTTTCTAGGGGGGTCGACCTGGGGTGGAAGATTTTAAAACCTAGAGGGGGGTCCGGTGGGGTCCGATTTCTGAAACAAAATACTTTTAAACCATTAAATATTTAATAATAGTTTTTTTATAAGATATTGCTTTTAGGTATAAAAAGGGTTAAAAAAATGAATTTCTGTTAAAAATTCACGTTTTTGCAATAAAATTTAGTATAAAAAAGTACTTAAAATTTTCTCAAGAGGGGCGGGGGGGGGGTCAGATTTCAAAATCTAGAGGAGGGTCAGGGGTAAAAAATTTGAAAATTTAGGGGGAGAGGGGGCCACCTGGATTTTTTTCCAGGGGGGGGGGGCAAAAATTTCGAGGCTAGGGGGGATGGACGGACCCCACCCTACCCCCCTTGTTCATCTATGCTTTATAACCACTGTGAGTTAATTTCTGATGTCTGAATTTTTTTGATTATGCCTTAATATCGATGGTTTTTCTACCAAAATAGAAAGCAAAACAAAATACATTCCAAATATACTTTTGGGCCTAAAAAGGCATAATTTTTGAAAACGGCAACGCAAGAAGAACAAAAGATGAGTTTTATTTTAAATTGGTGCCAATTTATAGAACAAGATTCCTACCCATTGATAAGGGATCGATATCATCATCATGGTGACCGCCGAACATATTATGCTGATAATCTACTTGGTTGTGAGTTGAAGTGCTGGCCATCTAAAAAATCTTTTATTAAAACACTAAAATAGATAATACAGTAATCATTTTAAATAGTTATATTACACAGACCTGTGCACGGTCTGAAAATGCCCCCCCCGTTTTATTGGAGGATTTGCCCCCCCCGTTTTATTGCCCCCCGCCAAAAAATGAGAAAGTACCCTAAAAATATGACGCCATTTTTGACCTATGATGACGCCATCATCGCGAATTTTTTGCAGTTTTTAGCCTATTTCAATGTATTTTAAGCCATTTTAGACCTTTTTTACCTTATTTCCGCTTTTTTTGTCCCTTTTTTCCCTTTTCCTTTCTTTTTTTTCTCTTTTTTCTTTTTTTCTCTTTTTTTTTCTCCCCTGCTTGACCCCCCATTTTATTGCTCCCCATTTCAAAAAAGTTGCCCCCCGTGCCCCCCCCATTTTGGAATTGCCCCCCCCCGTTTTAACCCCGGGGGGGGGGGGCAGTGCACATGTCTGTATTACATCTACATGTTAGTTATCAAACATTAAAAAACCGATGTATAGCCTTTTAAATACTGATAGTTCTAAAACAATTATTTCAGTCAACATGATAAAATCGGTCAGAAACAAGAGATTGTGCTCTGTCACCAAAGTACAAAAAAAAAAAATCATATGGTTTTTTTATAATTTTTTTAATCTTTAACTTTAAAAATGGGTCAACTCAACCTTTTTATTCTTAAATGTTGGCCAACCCCCTTCTTTGGCAAAGAAAAACCTAACCTCATATCTCTCCTCTTTCTCCTAGCCAATTTATACGTGTTTTTTTTATTTACTGTCAAAACACGTTTTTTTAGTTAGTAAAAAACAGAAATTTTATATAGGGTATCTGACTTAATTTTGGCCAGGCCTTAATTTCGGGTGTTAGAAAATTGGCTTATTTTTAAAACACAAAAGAACTAGTACAAAAGTAACTGGATGAATGTTCAATAAAGTGTTTTTGCAAAAGTTTTGTATTTGTGTTATTCTGCATTATCAACATTTTCATACAAAAAATGAATTTTTTGTGATTTTCTGGGTTTTTGTTTTGTGTTTAAACTTTAAACTGCATCAAATTTAGAACAAAGCAGGGACGTAGCCAGGGGGGGCGGAAGGGGGCGGCCCCCCCCCCCCGCACCCGAAACGGTCGGACAGGAGGAAAAATAAGGATAGTGGTTGGGCGGGGGGGCGGCCGTCCTCCCCCCCCCCCGAAATGGTCGCCAGATAGTAAAATTTGGGGGTTTTCAGAGGCTAAAAATTCAAAATTTTCTAGCGCCTCGCTAATCGCTCGGCGCCAAACTTTAAAATAATTTTAGTAACCCAAAGGACCCCCAAAACCAAAAAATTTTTACGCTTCGCTTTGCTCAGCGGTCACTTTCTATAGTATACATACATATATACCTCGTTATTTATGTTGCCTGATGCTAATGTTATTTCAAAGTTAGTACAATAATTTTTATAAGTAATAAGTACTACACAGAAAGAAAAACAAACAATCATATTGTTTGATTTATGTACCTCCTCCCTCCTAAATTTTCCTGCCGCCTATAGCATTGGCTCGGATTTTTTCATATAGGTAGGTACCCCAGAAAACATGGAGCCGAGATGCTGCTCATGTGCTTTGGTTTACAATGTGGGTTTAGCCAAGGGGTCTGAAACTAACGTCTCTAAATTCCTTTTTTGTAAAATCCAGGCTCTGCCAATGTGTGCTTATGTAATTTTTAACTAAGAAAACATGTTTTTACCGCTAAAAACATTAGATAATACGTTATTAGGCCAAAAACAGTGTATTATACAGCTTTATCTACGTTTATCCCTGCTTTTTTAACGTTTTCAAAAATTAAGGGGGGCTCCGCCCCCCCCCCCCCACATTTCGGGGGGGGGGGGGGGGCCCCCCCCCCCCCCCGAAATTTTTTTTTGTACTAAAATCCGCCCCCCCCCCCCCAAAATGAAACTCTGGCTACGTCCCTGGACCCAAATACCATATACTTTAAAATAACTTCTATTTAAGGCCCCAAATTGTTAGGGGGAGGGGGGGGTTTGTTATCTTTTTAGATATGTCGGCTTCATCAAAATCTCCTTCCCCCAACCCCCCCCCCCCCTCCCCACCTACGGTTGGGTGGTCGCTTTCAAACAAACTTGTTTTTATCCTTTAAAAATCATGTCATCTTTTCTCTAATGATGTTCAAAACATAGTAACTACCTGTGAGCTATATAGACATGGGCACCATCATAACGAGGGGAGTAGGGTGGGGTCCACCCATAGGTGGGCAGCCTCTCGGATTTTGGGGGGGGTATAGGGGGGTCAAATTTTAGGGGGGGGGGGGGGTGGCCAGTACGCCCCAAATTTTAAGGGGGGGTGTACCCAATATTTCCGCGCTGCCTTAAAATGAGCTTAAAACGCGTAAAAAAACGTAAAACAAGCTTATAAATGCTTTAAAACTGTGTAAAATTAAAATAAGATCTTATTGCAACTTATAAATTTTATTTTTTTAATTCTTTTAATAAAAATGTGCAGTGGAGCAGTCAGGATTTCATTTCGGGGGCGTCAGTCTGGGGGAGGGGGAAAAAGTGTTGTCAAAGCGGCGCGAAGCGCTGCCGCCTGCGCCGCGTAGCGGCGCCAGCCGACGCGAAGCGTCGGCCGGGGGGTCTGGGGGGTGTCCCCCCAGCCGCCGGAGGCGAAATTTTTTTAAAATATATACTAAAAACGGCTTAAAAATCGTCTCCTGGTGATCGCGTGAACATACCTTTTACTTTTGTTTTTTACCTAATTTCTACATAATTTTCTGTGATCTTAAAAATTCAGTCAGGGGGGTTCGGGGGGGAACAATGCCCCCCGGAGGAGAAAATTTATAATTTGAGGCGCTAAAATACACTAGAAATTTTAATTCCAAATGATAGTAATTACAAAATTTAAGGTTTTTTATAGCTATACTATACATTTATAACATGTCTTTAAAACGTTAAAAAAAGATAATAGTGTTTTATAGTAGTTTTATTAAACATGTATGCCTTAACTACTGAATGGGATAATCGATTTGAAATTGAAAAACTAAGATAAATTGCCAATTTAAACTGCCTGCGTTGCGTAGCAGGGAAATTTAAACTGCCCGTGTAGCGGGGGAATTTAAAGGTAATAAACGGGAAAATAACGTAATAAACGCTCCGCGCGAAGCGCGGAAAAATTTTTTAGTCCTTTTATAACACTTAAAAAATTTTCTTTGGGAGGCGAATTTGGGGGGGTGTCCCCGACTACCCCAAATTTAAGGGGAGGTGTCAGCAAAATCCGAAATTTTGGGGGGGGTATAACCCCCCCCAACCCCCCCCCTGCCCACCTATGTTGGTGAGGTTACATAACACATAATTTACTAGGTTTATTTAATTATGAATAGATGGAAAGAATTTCTCAAAAATAATATAGAAACACAAAAAAGTCAGGTTATTTTCTTGGCGGAGGAATGCAGTCATATAGTGAATATAGTAAAAATCAATGTCATAGTGTTTCCCCCACCCAACCCACCACTGACCACGATATAGAGTAACGTACCAATGCTTCAAAAAGTTGTAAAAGTAAATTAAAACACAGTAAAAATGTCAGGTTATTTCCTTTGGCAGAGGGATTCATTCATAAGAATTACGTAGTAAACACCTGTGCGGGTTTGAGTAATCAAACTACCAATTGACTAGGTTTGAACTATCAATAAACCGGTAGATGAATTTCTCAAAGATTATTAAAATGCAGTAAAAAACTCAGATAGAAAGTAAAAAGGTTATTTTCTTGGCGGAGGAATACAGTCAGATAGGAAACATCAAAGATAGACAAGGGTTGGTGTGGAATTATGCCACCCCTAACTTTTTTACGTCTTGTTTATCCTTAAAGTTGATAATTTTTTTTTAATGATCAGATAACAGAATTAATTTTATACTAAGCAGTCTATGCATAGTTTAATTCATACTGTTTTCATCATATCATTGTTTTTTTTTTTTCTCTTTTTCTATTTTTTTTCTTTTTTTTATCAACAACATCAAATCTGCGACTTAATTGCCGCCAATATGAATTACAATTGTAACTAATTATCACTGAACATAGCTATCTGATATGACTTTAAAGGCTCAAAAAGAGCGCTTATTTAAGTCAGTTTTAAAACTTTTCTTGAATGCATCCAAAGAATCGACAGTTACTCTAGATGGGAGTAGATTGTTCCAAGGTGTAACCACCCTATTTGCAAAAGAAAATTTCCTTGCATTAATTTGGCAGTCTTCCATTGTCAATTTAAATGGATGACCACGGGTGGGCTGCAAGTTAAACTTAAAAAAATCATTGGCTTGCAAATTGTTTAAGCAATGTATAATTTTATAGCACTCATATAAATCAATTTTGTCTCTTCGATCTTTTAATCTTTCTAAACCTAGGTAATTCAGTCTATGTTCATAACCAACAGGTAACAACTTGCATTTATAAAACAAACGTCTAGTGAAATTTTGTTGCACTTTTTCCAAAATGTTCATATCCTTTTGTAAATATGGGTTCCAAACTGCACTAGCATACTCCAGAATTTGTCTAACATAGGACTTATATGCTCTGAGAAAATTATTTCTAGAGTTTGAATTGAATGTTCTAAAAATTAGTGATGTCACTCCCATAGCTTTTTTTGCTGTGATTTCACAGTGTTTAGAGAAGTTCATATCATGGGATATATAAACCCCCAGGTCACGCACCAATTCTGCGATTGCAAGTAGGTTATTACCAAGCTTATATTTACAAATTAACTCTTTGCTATGATTTCAAATATGAAGAACTTCACATTTGTGATTAGATAACTGCAATTGCCAGTCTTGTGACCAGCTGTGTATTCTATCTAAATCTTGCTGAAGTCTCAAGGTTTGAATGTGGTAATCTTTAGATGACGATTTTACAAACAAATTTATATCATCTGCAAAGAGTCTAATTTGTGAGAGTGAGAACTTAACACAATCAACAATATCATTAATGTATACCAAAAATAAAAATGGACCTAAAACAAAACCCTGAGGAACTGAACTTTTTACAGGAAATGATTTGGATACTGAGTTATTAATTACAACTTTAATTTCCCGCCCAACTAAAAATTCTTTTATCCATTTTAAAAATTTACCAGAAACACCATATTTTTCTAGCTTATATAACAATTTTTGATGTGACACGCCGACATGTGCACTGCCCCCCCCCCCCCCCCCCCCCGGGTTAAACCGGGGGGGGGGGGCAATTCTCAAAATGAGGGGGCACGGGGGGGCAACTTTTTTGAAATGGGGGGGGGGAGAAAACGGAGGGGGGCAAGCAGGGGGAAAGAAAAAGAACAGAAAAAAAGGAAAAAAAGAGAAAAAAAAGAAGGAAAAAGGGAAAAAGGGACAAAAAGCGGAAATAAGGTAAAAATAGGTCTAAAATGGCTTAAAATACATTGAAATAGGCTAAATACTGCAAAAAATTCGCAATGATGGGTGGTAGCATAGGTCAAAAATGGCGTCATATTTTTAGAGTACTTTTTTCATTTTTTGGTGGGGGGGGGGCAATAAAACGGGGGGGGGCAAATCCTCCAAATAAAACGGGGGGGGCATTTTCAGACTGTGTACAGGTCTGGACATG
>JASAMX010004072.1:0-13844 GCA_030248175.1 Microlaimidae sp. YZB2_3 | reverse complement strand
TTCGACCACCCCTAGGATCCCCCTCCTAGATTTTGAACTGTCATTTACCCGGGGTAAATACCCCCTCTGGCTTTTTGACTGTGTTCATCTCATGCCCCCCCTCCCGACCAACTTGGAAGTATATTTTTTTATTTACTGTCAAAAACACAGTTTTTAAGTTTAAAAAACAGTGTTTAAATACAGTTTTTTAGGCCTAAATAAGCTGTTTTAGTACATAAAATTTAAAAAAATTTTGTTAAAAAATTGGACCCCCTGACCCCCTCCTAAATTTGAAATCTCGCACCTGGGGTCGATCCCCCCTAAAAAGCCAGGGGGTCCGAACCCCCCCCCCCCTCGTAAAAAATTTTGGCCTACCACCCGGGGGTGGACCCCCCATAGCGGACCCGACCAAAAACACCTATGGGTGGAAGGCCAAAATTTTTTAGGGGGGGACCCCTGGCTTTTTAGGGGCGGTCGAACCCGGGTGCGAGATTTCAAATTGGGGGGGGGTCAGGGTGGGGTGCGATTTTTAAACAAAGTTTTTTAAATCAATAATTGAAGTGTTTTTAGGTCTAATATTGAATTCTATATACTAAAACAGCCTATTTAGGCCTAAAAAGTGTATTTAAACACTTGTTTTAACTAAAAAACCGTGTTTTAGACAATAAACAAAAAATTATACTTCCAAACTTGTCCGGAGGAGGGGGGAGGGGGGTCAGCTTGGCTAGGGAGGGGGGGTCAGGCCGGACCGCTCTCGAGCTTTGAGGTGGAAGGGGACCCTGGATTTTTCTAGGAGGGGGTCCGAAATTTTGGCTCTAGGTGGGGGGGGTGGGTATGTGGAGTGGACCCTTCTGTCCTCCCCTAAAAACACCTATGCCACCAACCCATCCCTATCTTTCGCACAAATTTTATCTTTTTTTTTCGTAATAGCATTATAAACACACAGACCTGTGCACTGCCCCCCGGGTTTAAACGGGGGGGGGGGGCAATCCAAAACGGGGGGCAAAGGGGGCAAGCAGGGGGGAAGAAAAAAAGAAAAAAAAGAGAAAAAAGAGAAAAGAAAGAAAGGAAGAGGGAAAAAAGGACAAAAAAGCGAAAATAAGGTAAAAATGGTCTAAAATGGCTTAAAATGCATTGAAATAGGCTAAAAACAGCAAAAATTTCGCGATGATGGCGTCATAATAGGTGGAAAATGGCGTCATAGTTTTTGTGTATTTTTTCATTTTTCCGCGGGGGGGGGGGGGGGCATAAAACGGGGGGATGGGGGCAAATCCTCCAATACAGCGGGGGGCATTTTCAAACTGTGCACAAGGTCTGAACACATTACTTTGTGAAGTCGTATTGCAGAGGTCGCTTTACGCCGTGGCCTCCAGGGGCGCTTCCCACCACGGCTCTCCCTGTTCGCTGATTGGCCGGCGTCCGATAGACCCCGCCCGCCGGTGTAAAGGAAAGCCCCACGCGTCCGCTGGAGTTTCTCTGCGGAGTAAA
Organism: Microlaimidae sp. YZB2_3; assembly: GCA_030248175.1. NCBI lineage: Eukaryota > Metazoa > Nematoda > Chromadorea > Desmodorida > Microlaimidae > Microlaimidae sp. YZB2_3. The sequence continues at coordinate 12,377 of JASAMX010004072.1, read as the reverse complement.
TGTCTAAAAAAAAACTACTAAAATAATCAACCATAAGCAGAAAAGGAGGGAGGTTGGGTTGTGTGAGGTCCGACCTCTTGCCTCGAAATTTGAAGTCTTGCAAAAAAAATCAAGCTTTTCTTCCCCTCAACTTTTTTTATCGTTAGCCCCTCCCCCCTTCTCGATAAAGGTGTTAATTTCTATTTTCAGGCAAAATTTTCTACCAAACCATTTAATATTAAAAATCATTATTTCATTCTTTATAACAAAAACAAAACAAAACATTTTTCTGGTACTTTGCATTGCTCTGAACTGTAATTCAATGTACTCATTTTTCAGTTGTAATGTTTTGGAAATCGAAAATTTTAAGGTATCAAATTGTTGGTAAAAAATTTTTCTTTGTTTTATAGACTTATTTTTATTATAATAGGAAAAAAATGAAGTATATGACATAAATAAGGTAATAAAAAAAATTTTTTTAGTCCTTTTAATAACGCTTAAAAATTGTTCTCCACGAGGCTAATTCGGGGGGGTGTCCCCGGGTACGCCAAATTTAAGGGAGGGTGTTAGCAAAATTCGAAATTTTGGGGGGAGTATAATAACCCCCAACCCCTCCCCCTGCCCACCTATGCCTATAATGATTGTAATGCATTGAATTGCATAGGTGGGTGGTCTCCCGGATTTATAAAAAGTATACCCAGAAAAATGTTTTGTGTTTTGTTTTTGTTATAAAGAATGAAATAATGATTTTTAATATTAAATGGTTTGGTAGAATATTTTGCTGAAAATAGAAATTAACACCTTTCTCGAGAAGGGAGGTAAAGATAAAAAAAGTTGAGGGGAAGAAAGGGGGGAAGAAAAGCTTGATTTTTTTTGCAAGAACAGCAAATTTCGAGGCTAGAGGTCGGACCCCACACAACCCACCCTCCCTCCTTTTCTGCTTATGGTTGATTATTTTAGTGGTTTTTTTATTTAGACATTTACTCCGCAGAGAAACTCCAGCGGACGCGTGGGGCTTTCTTTTACACCGGCGGGCGGGGTCTATCGGACGCCGGCCAATCAGCGAACAGGGAGAGCCGTGGTGGGAAGCGCCCCTGGAGGCCACGGCGTAAAGCGACCTCTGCAATACGACTTCACAAAGTAATGTGTTCAGACCTGTGCACGGTTTGAAAATGCCCCCCACCCGCTTTATTGGAGGATTTGCCCCCCGTTTTATTGCCCTGCTCCCCAGCGGAAAAATGAAAAAGTACCCAAAAATTATGACGCCGTTTTTTACCTATTATGACGCCATCATTGCGTAACTTTTGCAGCTTTTAGCCTATTTCAATACATTTTAAGCTATTTTAGACTTATTTTTACCTTTTTTTGCTTTTTTTTGTCCTTTTTTCTCTTTTCCTTTCTTTTTTTCTCTTCTTTTTTCTTTTTTTTTTCTCTTTTTTTTCTTTCCCCCCTGCTTGCCCTCCCGTGCCCCCCCCCCCGTTTTGGAATTGCCCCCCCCCGTTTAACCCCGGGGGGGCAGTGCACAGGTCTGTGTGTTTATAATGCTATTACGGAAAAAAATAAAGTTAAAATTTGTGCAAAAGATAGGGATGGGTTGGTTGCTTAGGTGTTTTTGGGGGAAGACAGAAGGGTCCACCCCCCCCTAGAGCCAAAATTTCGGACCCCCCCTGAAAAAAATCCAGGGACCCCCTCCGCCCAAAGCTCAAGAGCGGTCCGGCCTGACCCCCCCCTAGCGAGGCTGACCCCCCTCCTTCGGACAAATTTGGAAGTATAATTTTTTATTTATTGTCTAAAACACGGTTTTTTAGTTAAAACAAGTGTTTAAATACACTTTTTAGGCCTAAATAGGCTGTTTTAGTATATAGATTCAATATTAGACCTAAAAACACTTCAATTATTGATTTAAAAAACTTTGTTTAAAAATCGCACCCCCTCTGACTTCTCCCTAAATTTGAAATCTCGCACCCGGGGTCGGCCGCTCCTAAAAAGCCAGGGGGTCCGGACCCCCCCCCCCCCCCCCTAAAAAATTTTGGCCTTCCACCCATAGGTGTTTTTGGTCGGGTCCGCTAGGTGGGGTCCACCCCCGGGTGGAAGGCCAAAATTTTTTCGGGGGCGGGGGGAATTCGGACGCCCCTGGCTTTTTAGGGGAGGGTCGACCCCAGGTGCGAGATTTCAAATTTAGGAGGGGGTCAGGGGGTCCAATTTTTTAACAAATTTTTTTAACTCAAAAATTTAAGTGTTTTTAGGTCTAATATTGAATTTTATGTACTAAAACAGCTTATTAAGGCCTAAAAAGTGTATTTAAACACTGTTTTTAACTAAAAAAACCGTGTTTTTGACAGTAAATAAAAAATATACTTCCAAGTTGGTCGGGAGGGGGGGCATAGATGAACACAGTCAAAAAGCCAGAGGGGGTATTTACCCCGGGTAAATGACATTTCAAAATCTAGGAGGGGGATCCTAGGGGTGGTCGAATCCCCCTAGCTTTCTAGGGGGATCGACCCAGGGTGGAAGGTTTTGAAACCTAGAGGGGGGTCAGGTGGGGTCCCATTTCTGAAGCAAAATAGTTTTAAACCATTAAAGGTTTAATAATAGTTTTTTAATAAGATAATACTACTTTTTATTGAATAAAAAGCGATATTCAGGTATAAAAAGGGCATAAAAACATAAATTTGTGTTAAAAATTCACGTTTTTGGAAGAAAATTTAGTATAAGTACTTAAAATTTTCTCGAGGGGAGAGGGGGTCAGATCTCAAAACCTAGAGAGGGGTCAGGGGTAAAAAATTCGAAAATTTGGGGGGAAGGGAGGCCCCCCCCTGGATTTTTTTCTAGAGGGGGCCCCGAAATTTCGAGGCTAGGGGGGTGGACCCCACCCTAACCCCCCCCCTTGTTCATCTATGGGGAGGGGGGTCAGCTCGCTAGGGGGGTCAGGCTGGACCGGTCTCGAGTTTTGGAGGGGAGCGGGGCCCCTGGATTTTTTCTAGGGGAGGTCCAAAATTTTGGCTCTGGGGGGGGGGGGGGGGTGCACCCTTCTGTCCCCCCCAAAACACCTATGCTGGGCTGGCTGTGTGCACGTTTGGTGCATTTGGGTGGCGGTTTTTAACATGAATTTTTTTACCGGTTTACCGGCAATAGTTATTATGCTTTCATTGCTAAATAAAATCTTAAACTCTAAAGTATTTAACCTATAAGGACAAAATAAACTTTGTGAAAACAATCACACCTACAGACTAATTTGTAACTAAACTTTAAACTACTTAGCAAACAAAATTTATATTTTTAATGATTTATTTTTTAAGAAAATCATTTAATGCGCGAAATTATTCCAAAACAAAGTTTAAAAATTATTTTGATAAATTTTAAGAACTTCTGGTTTTTCCCTTTCTAGATATATCATCTGAACTTTTTTCTCGTGTGCTCGAATTCTCTTCTATTTATATTCATGAACATCATATCCACCCCTTCTTCCCGTTTTGTACAACTACCCCGCTTAAAAAACACAGAAATACACAAAAATTGATTGGCCTGATTTAAAAAGCCCATTGTAAACGGGAGAGTTTAAGACTTTATCTAAAGTAAGTCGACTTATTATCTACCTTTAAATATAAAATTTAACATTTTTAGTACAGGACAAAAAATTATACACAATCCTCGATCAGTGGATAAGAACAAAGGATTGCGTCATTTTAGCACAAAAGTGTGCGAAAAAGTGAAAGAAAAAATGACTACGTCATACAATGAAGTACATTTAAGTTTAACCTTTATTATTTAATTATATTATCGGAATAATTTGTATGGTTTCTGTTTTAAGCTCATTTAATTAAAGGTTAATTTATAGCATTGTACGCAAGGCCGATTACTTTACGCTCACTTGAACCACATACTGCATAATTTAACGTAGCATAATTTTGTTCAATTGTATCAATCAAGTGTATTTCCTTTTTCTTAAATAAGAAATCGAGTACCGACCAACAACCTGTATTTAACAGAGAAAACTAGATTTCTTCGCACCGTCTGGAAATTCTCCCCACCGCTTTATTGGAGGATTTGCCCCCTGTTTTATTCATACATGGGCAAGTTGGCCCGGAGTGGTGGGGGGTTAAACCCTAATTAGGGGGGGGGGTTAAAATCCGAGAAACAGAAAATACCCATATCGTTTTTTTTCTGGAGTGCATTTTACCCATATCGTTTTTCGAGTTTGAAGGAAAAATAGGTAAAAAACGCTAATTTTAGGCCAAAAGGCCCTTTTTATAGCATTTTTGAACTTTTTATTGCTTAAAACATTCATTTTGACCTCAAAACTTCAGTTTGGAGGCAGTTAGAAGTCATTTTAAAATCATTTTTTTCTTCATTTTTCCAAAATTGGGGGGTTAATTTTTTCCCCCCACTTCTGAATGAGGAGGAGGGGGGGGGTTGAACCACCCTTCTCAGAATTTGGGGAGGGGGGTTAACCCCCCAACCCTCTCCCCGTGCCCATGTATGCGTGTCACGACTATATTCTGATTGTAATAACTTCTTTTGTGTTAATATTTCAGAAATAGGAGGCCTCATAAATGCTATTTTATTGTAGTCAACAAGTGACGACCGATACACCAACTGGAACGTTAATGGTGAAAGTATTGGGGTTTTCGATTACAAGTTCAAGTGCTGTATAGCTTAATTTTTGTCAAAAAAGTTAAAAATAGCTAACTGATTAGCCATAGATGAACAAGTTCAAAAAGCTAGGGGGTGTTTACCACGGGTAAATGACATTTCAAAATCTAGGAGGGGATCCTAGGGGGATCGAACACCCCTCTAGCTTTCTAGGGGGGATCGACCTGGGGTGAAAGATTCTTAAAATTATCTCAAGAGGGGGGGGGAAGTCAGATTTTAAAAGTTAGAGGAGAGTCGGGGGTAAAAAATTCGAAAATTTAGCATTCTTTGTTTCCGAAATTCGTTTCAAAAATTCAAAAATTGTTTAGCATTCTTTGTTTCAAAAATTCGTTTTATTCATCCTCTTCTTTCTAGAGGTCACTTTGATGATATTTAGATAAAAATTTATTTAGGTGGCCGATGAATTAGTGCATGAATATTTTGTGGAACAGTCTTCTAATCCCAACGCGACGCTGACGGTAAGCTTCTTCTTGTTGATTTTAAACTTTATTTAAAAACTATTGTCAGAAGGGCTTATTACTTGCTGTGAGTAGTTTTGTGTGTTTACTAGAAGTGAATATTTCGATTATATTAACACGGCTTTTCAAAACAAAAATCCGCTGATTTTAACTAAAATAATTAAAGGATTAAAATATGTTTAAGTAATCTATACAAAGTGTTCGTTTAGGATAAAGGTGAGTATGACATGAAGAACATCCGTCGTCGCGTTTACGACGCCCTTAATGTTCTCATGGCCATGAACATTATCGAGAAGGAGAAGAAAGAAATCCGCTGGGTCGGTCTACCTACCTCCACCAAACAGGTCAACAGCCCGTCTGTCCAGTCTGTCAGGTTAGGTTTATAACCTTGTGTGCATGTAAATGCATAGCATGGGTACAGTTAAGCAGGTTATTACGCAAATTAGGGTTTTACAGGGTGTACAACACCAAACGTACCAAAAAATAAGTTCAAAAGTCTTGGAGGAACAGGTATTGGCAGAAGGATTATTCACCAAGAAAATGTCGAGAAACTGCCGACACTCCTTCACTTGAAATCGGGATTACCCCGACGCCCGCATAGGGGTAGATATTAAAAAAAACGTTTAGGGTAGTGATTTGTCGGGTACCGTCAGATTTAAAGTGGGCGGCAGTTTTGATTTCTTTTTTGTTAGGGGGGGTGGGTAGCAGTAACACTGCACAGCACCCTTGGAGCGTTTTTATGGGCGTTGTGAATGAGCTAGACTCCAAATCTAAAAGATGGCTTTGCGTGCTGAACCTCCAACAGATCAAAACTTGTGCTTAAAAAGGAAGGGTGTTCGAGTGACGGGCTGTTGACACGAACTGACCAATCAGGAGTGCACTCGCCTTAGTGACGACCGCCAGCGCCGCGCTGAACGGGTGCGGCAGAAGGCAGAAACTCTCCAGGAACTAGTCGTTCAGGTACCTATTATTATGCATTAATTGGTTTTAATAATCTGATAATAATATTATTTTTGGTTTATATAATAATAATAATGTATTCTATCACCAAGTTAATAGGAATAAACGTAGATATTCATCCCCACTTTGCCCAAAATTTTTTAAACTCACAGTAAATTAATACAAGGTAAGCAAGCGCATGTGAGTGAGTAGTGAGGTTTTTTTTTCATACATCTTAAGACAGTGGCGTGCCCAGGGGGGTGGGGGGGGGGCGGCCGCCCCCTCCCTAAAATCCGACGAAGCCGAATTCTTTCGTAAGGGGGGACCCTTACGTTTTTTAAAATTTTAAATTTTGGGGGACAAAAAATTTTTGTTTAATAGATAGATAGATAATAAATGCTTCTACCGCACCGTCTAGAACCCCTGGCGCTCTTATCGGGTGCACAACATCGGCAGTGCCAAAGAGAGAACACCTTAGCCTAACATAACCACAACTACAACAAAATTTAAATAAAAAAACAGAACAAAAACAGCTAATCAGCTAATCCTAGGATAACAAAGCAGAACAGAATTGGTTAGTTAGGAACAGTTGTCATCAAAGTTAATTATGTTAATAAAGTTATATTGATTAGTTTATTACAATAATTAATTTAAAAGTAAAACAAATATTAGGAAAAGTTAGTAAGGGTTAGTAAAAGTTAGTACCTTATATACGATTTGGAAGTCTTAAAAAATTATATGTAGCAATAAGGTCCACTCTAGTTCCAAACAGTTGTTTTGGCATATCAGGGACACCAGCTGGCCATACCGCATTGCGTTCTCTTTGCCACAGAGGGCACACTTGCAGAAGATGGAAGAGTGATTCAACTAGTCCACACTGGCACAGTTCAGAATTAGCCTTTTTTGTTTTATATAAGATATTTGCTGTTGGGAATCGATTGAAACGGCATAGAAATATGATACGGGTTATACTTTTGGGAAACAACAGGACTGCATCTTTCTTGACTGGTTTCTTTTTGAGGTGCAGCATCAGTCTTGCTGAAGGAGTACCAAATTCTTCCAAAAAATCGTTATGGGATTTGCGTAGGGTGGCACTTCTTAATACAGAAACTTTCCTGATACCTTCCAAAAGCATATTATTAATAGTCAAACCAGACCCCCCTTCAGGGTTAGTATATACCCCCCTAACCCCCCCCCCCCCCCAAATGAAATCCTGGGCACGCCATTGTCTTAAGATAATTATATATCTTAAATCTCAGACACTTTTTAATTCCTGACAAATAATTTTTTTAAAATTAAACTTAAGCAGCATCTTTAGTTATATAATATAATTAGTTATGTTAACATTTTATTATTAATATCAATATAATGTATTTTTAATGCTAAAGCTGGTGGCATATAAGTCCTTGGTGCAGAGAAATCGGGAAAGAGAGCGAGTGGAAGGGAGGCCACAGAGCAGCACGGTCCTTTTCCTTCCATTCATCGTCGTCAATACGGACAGAAGAACAATGATAGACTGCTCAATTAGCAACGACAAGTAAGAGCGCAATTTCTATTATTGATATTTTTGATGTCCGGGCAGAATCTTAGATGAGCAGGGAGTTAAGACGTGAAATTTTATGGGATTAAAAAATATCCCCTCATATGTGGGCAGCCTTCCGTATTTTGGGCAAGAAGTATAAAGCTCCCTCCTAACCCCCCTGCCCACATATGCCTCTCCTCTCCCCAAAAACAAACAAACTGAAATATGAGTAGATGTATACGAATATCATACATATTTTGTAATTTTAATATTTTAGAAATTGGAGATACCAATAAAAATCCTTCCATTATATGTTATTTTTTAATAATAGAAATCAATTGTGATGTTATATTTTAATTAATGTAGCATGTTTATATATTAATTTATATTCCTGGCTTTAGAACGGAGTACCTGTTTAATTTCGACGAGCCGTTCGAAATTCACGACGACATTGAAGTGTTGAAACGTCTGGGTTTGACGCTGGGTCTGGAGAACGGAAGCATACGCAAGGAGGACATTCCAAAAGTCAAGGTGCGCTTATATAACGATTCATTAAGGCTAGTTCATACTTATGTATAAACGTCCTTTGGACTTTGTCCAAAGGACGTTTTTACATACGTTTATACGCTGTGGATTTTGTCCAAAGGACGTTTTTACATAAGTATGAACCATCCTTTACTTCCCTGGTGGTGGATGATGTAATCTGTCAAGAATACAAAGTGGTTGTAAATAAATTAGTCGTTGGCTTTTGTAGAATTAAAGTAAAAAAGAACAAAAAAATAGAGAAAATTTATCGACGTTTGTTTACTAGCCTTGAAAAATGCTCTAAGAATAGAACAGGAAAAAGGGGCGATTTTTCCCCGGGCGTATGTTTAGACAGAAAAGATGTGGACTAGGCTGAGATGGACATTATGTGGACTATAAAAATTTGCATTTGGTTTGGCCAGCTGCTCACTAAATAAAAATTTCTACCATATGATAATGATTTGTTTATACATTGATCTAATCACGCAGCACTGTTGCATTTTTTTAGTTTGATGAAATGTCAATTTAAAAAATCATACTCACAGCAGTGGCGTGCTTAGGGGGGGCGGCCCCCCCCCCCCCCCCCCCCGAAATTCGGCGACGCCGGATTTTTTCGTTAGGAGGGGACCCTTACGTTTTTTGAATTTTGTGAGAGAAAATTTTTTTTCTTAAATATTAATACAGAAATTTTCCTGATGCCTTCCAAAAGCATATTAATAGTCAAAAAATCAAATTTTCCCCGCTTCGCGGGTAGTTTAAATTGACAATTCATCTCAGTTTTTCAATTTCAAATCAATTTTGCCGCTCAATAGTTAAGGTATACATGTTAAATAAAACTGCTATAAACATTATTAACCTTTTATTAACGTTTTAAACACATAAATGGATAGGAACAAAAAAACCTTAAATTTTGTTTTAATTATCATCTGGAATTAAAATTTCTAGTGTATTTTAGTGCCTTAAATTAAAAATTTTCTCCCCCGGGGGGCATTCTGCCCCCCGGACCCCCCTGACAAGGGGCTCTGCCCCTTGACCCCGCTGGGGGGGATCTCGCCCCCCAGACCCCCCCGTTTCTGGGGGGCTGCCGCCCCCCAGACCCCCCGTTTCTGGGGGGCTGCCGCCCCCCAGACCCCCCTTAGGGTTAGTATGTACCCCCAGACCGCCCCCCCCCCAAAAAAAATCCTGGGCACGCCACTGGCTCACAGCAATCTTTGACATGCGCGAAATCGCCACTTTTTCAATTAGAAGGTTATATTTGTATGTGTAAGAAACAACTATAAATTTGAAAAGTGGGTATTTCGCGCTTGTCAAAGATTGCTGTGAGTATGATTTTTTAAATTGACATTTCATCAAACTAAAAAAAATGCAACAGTGCTGCCTGATTAGATCAATGTATAAACAAATCATTATCATATGGTAGAAATTTTTATTTAGTGAGCAGCTGGCCAAACCAAATGCAAATTTCCTATAGTCCACATAATGTCCATCTCAGCCTAGTCCACATCTTTTCTGTCTAAACATACCCCCGGGGAAAAATCGCCCCTTTTTCCTGGTATATTCTTAGAGCATTTTTCAAGGCTAGTAAACAAACGTTGATAAATTTTCTCTATTTTTTTGTTCTTTTTTACTTTAATTCTACAAAAGCCAACGACTAAATTTTATTTACAACCACTTTGTATTCTTGACAGATTACATCATCCACCACCAGGGAAGCTAAAGGAATCGTTCATACTTATGTAAAAACGTCCCTTGGACAAAATCGACAGCGTATAAACGTATGTAAAAACGTCCTTTGGGACAAAGTCCAAAGGACGTTGATACATAAGTATGAACTAGCCTTAATGAATCGTTATATAAGCGCACCTTGACTTTTGGAATGTCCTCCTTGCGTATGCTTCCGTTCTCCAAACCCAGCGTCAAACCCAGACGTTTCAACACTTCAATGTCGTCGTGAATTTCTGAAAAAGTTGCTGTCGAAATTAAATAGGTATTCCGTTCTAAAGCCATAAATATTTTTTTTAATATATAAACATGCTACATTAATTAAAATATAAAGACATCACAATTGATTTCTCTATTTATTAAAAAATAACATATAATGGAAGGATTTTTATTGGTATCTCCAATTTCTAAAATATTAAAATTACAAAATATGTATGATATTCGTATACATCTACTCATATTTCAGTTTGTTTGTTTTTGGGGAGAGGAGAGGCATATGTGGGCAGGGGGGTTAGGAGGGAGCTTTATACTTCTTGCCCAAAATACGGAAGGCTGCCCACATATGAGGAAATTTCTTAATGCCCATCAACTTTCACGTCTTAACTCCCTCCTCATCTAAGATTCTGCCCGGACATCAAAAATATCAATAATAGAAATTGCGCTCTTACTTTGTCGTTCCTAATTGAGCAGGGTCTATCATCCTTCTTCTGTCCGTATTGACCGACCATGAATGGAAGGAAAAAGGACCGTGCTGCTCTGTGGCCTCCCTTCCACTCGCTCTCTTCCCGATTTCTCTGCACCAAGGACTTATATAGCCACCAGCTTTAGCATTAAAAATACATTATATATTGATATTAATAACCAAAATGTTAACATAACTAATTATATTATATAATTATGAAGATGCTGCTTAAGTTTAATTTTAAAAAAATTATTTGTGAGGAATAAAAAAAGTGTTTCTGAGATTTAAGATATATAATTATCTTAAGACAATGGCGTGCCTGCAGGATTTCATTTGGGGGGGGGGGGGGGTTAGGGGGTATATACTAACCCTGAAGGGGGGTCTGGTTTGACTATTAATAATATGCTTTTGGAAAGGTATCAGGAAAGTTTCTGTATTAAGAAGTGCCACCCTACGCAAATCCCATAACGATTTTTTGGAAGAATTTGGTACTCCTTCAGCAAGATTGATGCTGCACCTCAAAAAGAGAAAAACCAGTCAAGAAAGACCCTCCAGTGCCTGTTTGTTTTTCCCAAAAGTATAACCCCTAGAGCATATACGTAAGGATTTTTTTATCCTTTTGCAAACAGCGAATATCTTTTATAAAACAAAAAAGGCTAAATTCTGAAAACTGTGCCAGTGAGGATTAGTTGAATCCCCTCACTCTTCCATCTTTTGCAAATATTCCCTGTGTGGCAAAGAGAACGCAATGCAGTATAGCCAGGTGCATGTGTCTTTGATATGCCAAAACAACTGTTTAGAACAAAAAAAAAATTTTTTTCTACATATAAATTTTTAAATCTTCCCAAAATATTATATAAAAATCTAATTTTTTCTAACCCTTAAGAAATTTTATTAATATTTGTTTTATTTAATTGTTGATTTAAACTAATCAATATAACTTTATTTTTTTTTTTAAGTTTTATGGTAAATCCTCCTAACTAACCAATTCTGTTATTCTTCGCTATCCTATTATTAGGCTGATTAGCTGTTTTTGTTCTATTTTCCTTTTTTTTTTTGTTGTAGTTGTGGTTTATGTTAGGCCTAAAAGTGTTCTCTTTTTGGCACTACAAATATTTTTCACCAATAAGAAATCTAACCTTTCTAAACAGTACAGTAGAAGCATTTATTAACTATCTATCTATTTTAAACAAAAATTTTTTTGTCCCCCAAAAAATTAAAATTTTAAAAAACGTAAGGGTTGATCCTTTCTAAAGAATTCAGCTTCCTCATAAGAAAAATTTGCAGAGGGGCGGCCGCCCCCCCCCACCCCCTGGGCACGCCACTGTCTTAAGATGTATGAAAAAAAACCTCACTGCACTCACACATGCGCTTACTTTCGAACCCTTAATTTACTATTAGTTTAAAGAGTTTTTTAGGGCGAAGTGGGGATGAATATTCTACGTTTATTCCTATTAACTTTGGTGATCAGAATACATTATTATTATTATAAAAACCAAAAATAATATTATTATCAGATTATTAAAACCAATTAATGCATAATAATAGGTACCTGAACGACTAGTTCCTGGAGAGTTTCTGCCTTCTGCCGCACCCGTTCAGCGCGGCGCTGGCGGTCGTCACTAAGGCGAGTGCACTCCTGATTGGTCAGTTCGTGTCGACCGACCATCACTTCGAACACCATTCCTTTTTAAGCACAAGTTTCCTTCTGTTGGAGGTTCAGCACGCAAAGCCATCTTTTAGGATTTGGAGTCTAGCTCATTCACAACACCCCCCGTAAAAAACGCTCCAAGGGTGCTGCGGGGTGTTACTGTTTCCCCCGCCCCCCTAACAAAAAAAGAAAATCGAAACTGCCGCCCACTTTAAATCTGACGGTACCCGACAAATCACTACCAGC
>JASAMX010004071.1:0-12367 GCA_030248175.1 Microlaimidae sp. YZB2_3 | reverse complement strand
GTGTTTGGTTATTTTCGCCTCAAAATATAGTAGATTTAAGAAGTTCTTGTCATTTTAAACTATTAAATATATTTTAGTTTTTACGCAATTTGTATAAAGCTTTCTTCGCTCTGTCAGTTTTTATATTTTCATTAACAAAATACATTGGTTTTTCGATTTTTTTGAGATTTATCGAATTTTATTTTTTAGGCTTTCCAAAATCCGAACGGCAAATGTTGGTGAGTACCAGCCCTGGTTTCATTTAAAATATGACTTTCAACTTTTGGTCCCATTTAAATGGGATCCTATTTAAATAAGTCCCATTTAAATAGGATCCCATTTAACCCGTTCCCGTAATTGCCTTTTCCTCGGTTTACAACCGTGAAACGTTCGTGCGACCTATGTCATACTTCCGTCATACCTAATTTTTTGCGCCAGTAGTGCCCAGTGAGCGAGCAAATTGAAATAGTTTAAGCGGTACGGTGGCAATATGCAGATTTTCGTCACGAATACATTGTAATACCTAGGATATTTCATGTTGCAAAAATTTGCATATTGCTACCGTACCGCTTTAACCATTTCAATTTGCTCGCTCACTGGGCACTATTCGCGCACAAAAAATTATGGATGACGGAAATAAAAAGTAGCCAATGCCAAGAGCTTAAGAGCCGCGGTAAGGTTTACGTACGAAATTTGTCATACGAAAATACCACCACCGTGAAACGAAGGTTTTACCTTTGTGATACGAAGGTTTCACGGTGGTAGCGGGGCAAAAGGCCTTCACGGGAACGGGTTAAATAGGTCCCATTTAAATGGGGCTTATTTAAATGGGATCCATTTAAATGGGACCTATTTAAATGGGATCCCATTTAATTAGGTCCCATTTATATGGGATCCCATTTAAATCGGACCTATGAATAAAAAAATTACAAGTATTTTTTTTATAAATACCCATCATTTTATACTGTTTTTACTTGAGGGGCGGTCTTGCGATCGTAATTAAAAAAATGTTTTTTAAGCGCATTATTTTATATTGTTTTCGCGTGAGCGGCGGTCCGATATGCGTAATAATTTTTTTTTAATTACGCACCATATTGATTTTTATTTTCGTCAGATGGACAGTGAAATAACAAAATACAAAATTACAAAACCAAAATACAAACATTAAATATAGGGTAACTGAGTTAATTTCGGCTACCTTTTTTTATTTTTTTGGATAATTTTAATCTGGCACTTCTAATCGAGCCAAGATTTGGTCTAAAAATCAAACGACAGCTATTTTTGTTATTCCAGTGCAAAATTTAAAAATTTCTGTTACACTTAAAAATCAGTGGAGGTTTAAACTTTGTTTTTATAATGGCCGAAGTAAGGCGCGTGCCATTAACTTCGGCCACCTAGAAAAAACTGGGTATTACTACCAAAAATACATAATATATCGAGAAATGTGCAACTCCTATATAAAAAAGTACCGAAAAGTAGGCCATTATAATGAGCCTCTCCATTTAAATGGCACTCTCCATTATAATGGCATAGTAGTCATTTTAATTCGGAGAATTAAAAGGAGAGGAAGCCATTATAATAGCCATTTATTGATTAAATTTCACTTCATATATACTCACAACTGTCCGGGCCGCACGAGTTTTTTCGTGTTGGTTTAATACTGTCCAACACGGTAAAACTCGTGCGGCCCGGACAGTATTACACTTGTGAGTATATAGGAAGTGAAATTAAATAAATAAATTGCTATTATAATGGCTTCCTCTCCATTTTAACTCGCCGAATTAAAATGACTACTATGCCATTATAATGGAGAGTGCCATTTAAATCGAGAGCCTCATTATAATGGCCTACTTTTCCGCACTTTTTTATATAGGAGTTACACATTTTTCGGTATATTATATTTTTGTAGCTACTGCTAAAACGAACGATAAAATGTTTTTAAAAATTGAAAATTTATCCTTAGGTATTGTTCTTAAAATATATAACTTAGTTTTTCCCGTTTACAAATTTTTATAGCTATTAGTAAGACTTTTAATAATAATGTGAAAATATTAAAAAACAGAAGTTTTAATAACACGTGTTGTTTGTTAAATTTTTTTTGGTGTGAAAAAAATATTTCAACATCAAATGGCTTTTGTTACAGCCAGCCAACTTTAAACACTTTATTGAGTTTTTTTATTTTTAACCTAGAAATAACGAAAAAAACAAAATCCGCCTTAATTTCGTCTACCTTTTAGGTTTTAAAAGAAAACAAAAACAAAAGCCTAAAACACAAAAAACAATTACACAACCCAAAATTATCAACTTTAAGGATAAAGAGCACTGTCACAAATCAAATTCCTATAACGCCCGAACCGGACTGCTCCTTTAATACCAAACCTACCTAACTCAACTTTGGCATTTAGAGTGCTCCACTACAAGGCTACAACATTTTTAAATTTTAGCTGAATCGGTTCAGTATTAAAGGAGCAGTCCGGTTCGGGCGTTATAGGAATTTGATTTGTGACAGTAACTCCACACCAACCCTTGCCTATCTTATATGTTTCCTATCTGACTGCTTTCCTCCGCCAAGAAAATAACCTGGGTTTTTTTATTGCATTTCAATAATCTTTGAAAAAATCATCTACCGGTTTATTGATAGTTTACACCTAGTCAATTGGGAGTTGGATTACTCCAGCCCGCACAGATGTTTACTACGTAATTCTTATAAATGCATCCCTCCGCCAAAGGAAATAACCTGACATTTTTACTGTATTTTATTTACTTTCACAACTTTTTGAAGCAGCACTCCATATTGTGGTAATGGTTGGTTAGGTGGGAGAAACCCCATTAACATTGATTTTTACTATATTCACTATATGACTGCATCCCTCCGCCAAGAAAATAACCTGACTTTTTTATTGTGTTTCTATATTATTTTTGAGAAATTTTATTCCGGTCTATTAGTAATTTAATAAAACCTAGTAATTATGTGTTATGTAATACCACCCGTACATTATGATGGTGCAAATCGTGTTAAAGAGGTTCTTTCACGTGAATTTTAAGGTGGCCAAAATTAACGGAATCTTAAAATGCGCAATTAGTTAAACGCATTGCAAAGTGATTTTAAAGAAAATATCAAAATGAAAAATAACAATTTTGAGCCTTAAAAAGAAGTTATTTTAAAATTATATAGTGCTTCGTTCTAAATTTGATGCAGTTTAAACACAAAGAAAAAATCTAAAAAATCACAAAAATTCACTTTTTGTATGAAAATGTTGACAATGCAGAATAACACAAATTAAAAACTTTTGGAAAAACACTTTATTCAACAATTATCCAGTTACTTTTGTTCTAGTTTTTTTGTGTTTTAAAAATAAGCCGATTTTCTAACACCCTAAATTGGTGGCCGAAATTAAGGCCTAGCCGAAATTAAGTCAGATACCCTAACTGTCTATCATTAAACAACAAAACATTAAAGAAGGTCTTAGAAAAGAACAGAAATTTTTTAAAACAACCAATAGAAAGTGCATAAATTTTATCCATTTTTTTAAAATAACCTGAAAGTGACATGAACAAACTTGTTAAATCTAAGTTGTTTTTGTAAAATTTTGGTTTATGTCCTAAATAATTGCATTTTTGGGAAATTATAGTTTTTCCATGTTTATTAAGCTAAAAGCGCTTAGCCAACCATCTACCCATTTAAATGGGATCCCAATTAAATGGGACCTATTTAAATGGGATCCCATTTAAATAGGTCCCATTTAAATAAAATCCCATTTAAATGGGATCCTGCGTAAATAAGTCCCATTTAAATGGGACCAAAAGTTTAAAGGTCCCATTTAAATGGGACCAGGTCCCATTTAAATGGGACCTTTTTTTACAAGCAGTTTGTTGTAAGTGTCTCATTTTTCCTTTATCCCGGTAAGGACAGAGTGCCTGAATTCGAAAAAACGATTTTTATCTGCCTCTTACTCCTACCTATCTCCATCGGAAATTTTGCTGCCTCCTACCTGCTTCCTACCTGCCTCCACCCTGCCTCCTACCCGCCTCCGAGGCAGTTTTAGCTGCCTCCTACCTGCCTCCTAACCTGTATATGCTTCAACATGGGAGGCAGGGTCACCTGTCTTCTACCTGGCTTTGAGGCAGTTTTACATGCCTCCACCCTGCTTCCTACCTGCCTCCACCCTGCCTCTATGCTGCCTCCGAGGCAGTTTTACCTGCCTACCGCCTGCCTCCAGTTTTCCGGAGGCAGGTTCAAGAGCCGTCCTTACCTCCACTCTACCTCCAGGCTGCCTCCGAGGCAGTTTTACCTGCCTTCTACCTGCCTCCAGTTTTCGGAGGCAGGTTCAAGAGCCGTCCTTACCGGGTTATTATGTATTTTTGGATATAGTAATGTTGATTTAAGAAAACTTTTGACTCGGTATCTGACTTTTAATTTTTTTTTTTGAGAACAAAAGAAAATATATTTATCCCAAGATCACAGCCAAAGTAACAAACTTAAAATACAACAAAAAATCCCAATTTAAGGTAATCAAATCAAATCCAATATTGTATTTAAAATAAATTCTGAAACCTATAACAAGAAAACTGTTTATAACTGGATAAAAAATAAAATAATTTCCAAAAACTTAATTCACCATTATTAAAAATATAAACAATTATTTTATTGTGCAGTGCGTGTGAGAAAGCACAAACCGATAAAAAAGATTTTAAAAAAATTTTCTCAAAAACAAAATTTTACCAGACAAGCAAATGAACATGAAAAAACGTTCTGATTTTTTATAGTCTGCTGTACGGGTGTGCATTGCCGGGAAATTTCATTTTAGCCGCGCCTTAGCTTTAGTACTAAAGGTTCAAAAATCGTTTAGTCTTAGCTTTAGTACTAAGCCCAAAAAAGGCTTAGTACTAAAGCACTTTAGCCTTAGCTTTTGCCAAACTGACAAATATGGAAATGTTCCTAAATTTTAAAATTTATCCCATTTTTAAGGTAATTCTTGACATTGCATTGTTAGGTTTAGGGTAAAAACTTAACAATAAAGATCTTTTTAACGTTTATTGCATTAGGCCTGAGCTTTATATTTTAAAAAATTATTTTTAGGGTTAATTTAACAGTTTTAAAGTTGCTCTTGTAACTGTATTTCAGTTTTAACCTTAAATGTTAACAGATGTATCAAAATGGCTAAACTATCAAGAATAGTTTTTCTGAAATGAATATCTAAAGCAACCAAACATTTAACCAACATTTTTTTTTAAAAGAACGCTTACTGCATAATAAACTTTACAAAATACCCATATGAAATTGTAAAAATAAGATTATTTTAATATTAAGCACTTAGAAACTCGAAAAATACTTCAAAAAAGCAAAAAAATCAGTATTTTCTAAAATTTAAACAAAAGTAGGAAACACAAAAAATTAAACCCCATATTCATAGCACCTTAAAACCAAAATTCGTTTTAATCACATTTAAAATATTCACTCATGTTTCTTTTAATGTAAAAATATAGTATATTCAAGTTTATATAAGCATAGTTTTTAGGCAGCTAAGAGTTAGGGAAGGGGTTAAGGTGGTTGGTTACCGACGGTAAATTGCATTTTAAATTCTGGGAAGGATGTATGGAAAATTTTGAAATCTAAAAGAGGGTCAGGGTGTGTCTTGTGGATTTTGAAAACAAAATACTTTAGAGGTGTCAGATTAAAATTCTGGAAGGGAGCCAGATTAAAAAAAAGAGAACTTTTCTGAGGAGAACTCGATTTTTGTCTAGGAGGGAGGTTTAAAATTTTGAGGTTAAAGGACCCCATCATACCTCTCCACTTCATGGA
Organism: Microlaimidae sp. YZB2_3; assembly: GCA_030248175.1. NCBI lineage: Eukaryota > Metazoa > Nematoda > Chromadorea > Desmodorida > Microlaimidae > Microlaimidae sp. YZB2_3. The sequence goes on along the minus strand of JASAMX010004071.1, from coordinate 6,585 downwards.
TAGAAATCTCATTAAATAATCATGTTTTTGATTGGTGAATTTTTTTGGTTTTTTGGTCATTTTTTGGGTGAATTTTCATTTTCCTGGCAAAAGCTAACGTTTTGCCGGACCCATACCTTTTGCCGAGCTTTTGCCAGCTAATTTCAGTTTAGCCGTGCCTTAGCTTTAGTACTAAGCCCAAAAAACCCTTTAGTACTAAAGCACTTTAGTTTTAGCTTTAGTACTAATGACACCCGTAGTCTGCTGAATGAAAATGAAAATTGGAACATTTATTTAAAAATTACAAAAAAATAAACCAATTTATAGCCAAAAAATTAAAATACAAATATGTGTTAAAATAAGGTAATTAAAAAAGTAAATTTAAAAGTTTAATTCAAAATACAAAGAAAACTATAAAAGTATTGTTGTTGCAAACTATTTATTTATTTAAACTATTTATTTAGAGCAATTTAGTATGGTCCCTTTATTTATTAAATGATGTAAACTGCAGTGAACGGGTTCTATTGTCGTTTGCACGTCTTTTTTGCCAAATTTAATTATCAAGAATTATAATTAGATGTATATAACTTTTAAACATCACAAAATTAAAATTTCTTGAAGCACGTCGAATTCATATTAATTTAAATCAATGATTTTACATAATAGAAAGTTTATAGGCAAATAAAACCTTGCTGACATTGATGATTTGCAGCATTAAATCGACTATTTAACAATAAAACCATTTAAAACTTTCAGCAAAAACAGTTTAATTTAAAGATTAAATACTGTAGTTTAACAATTATTTCCAAATCATTTAATAGGGAACAAAAATGCAATTTTTTAAAAAGAAAATATTGACTAATTTTTGTATATTTAGTAAAAAGCTGGGAATTAAAAAATATGCGTTATTTGTTTAAAAAAAACGTCATAATTGCACAATTTTAACTGGTCCACTCATGTCTTTTATACAAACTTACTAGGTCAGCCTGATATCATTCAACCATAAATGATTTTTTTATCATTTTTTAAACTGAAATTGTAAAATTAAATATAACCATTGTTTTGATACCATTAATATCACAAGGAAAAATATATTTTAACTTTTTTCTTTCAAAAGCAGCAAAGTATTGCAATATTCTATTTTAATCTCTAATTTTTGGTAAAACGCGTTTATTTTAAGACAAAAATTGAAAAAAAATCTTTGAAAATCTAACGTTTTGTAGCAACATATACGTGCCTTAAAGCCTATGTTCTTCTTTCGTTTAATCCCATGACATACTTCCCCCAAAATGTCCAGAAGACAAAACTCAAAAACATAATTTTATGCAATTTAAGGGGGTTTATTAAAATTTTAAAAACTTTTTATACTTTTTTTTATGAAAAAATGCCAAAAATAAAAGAGAAATTCAAAAAGTGTCTTTAAATCACGTAAAAACGAAATTTAGGTTTTTTGCTTTGGACACTTTGTACGTTACATCAACTATGTAGTAATATATTCCTACCCTCAAATAGTATGCTACGAAACTGCGACCATTTAAAGCGAAAGATCCTTAAGTAAGCTATTTAAGGCTTATTTAAGCTTAGTATTTAAACTACTCTAATGTTATTTGTAGGGCTATTTTTATTGATTTAAATAAGTTTTGCAAAAATTTAGTTTACAACAAAATTTTGACAAAATAATTTATGCTTATACTCTTTATTTATTTATGAAATTAGAATTAAAATAGGCCGGAGCTCCGGAGCTTCTAAAAGCGGAGCTCCACTCCGGAGAGCATCACTAGATTATGAACCAAGTTTTATGAACCAATTTATGTATGAACCAAGTTTTATGAACCAATTTATGTATGAACCAAGTTTTATGAACCAATTTATGTATGAACCAAGTTTTATGAACCAATTTATGTATGAACCAAGTTTTATTGTACTGGCGAAATAATTAATAGATTTTTAATACTCAAGTAACCCAAAGTGGAGTATTGCATTACACGGGTAGTACGAACTTAATTTATTACTTTTTTTCCTCCTTTAATTCAATTTTAACTTAAAAGTTAACTTCAAAAAAGTTTCTGTGGAAATGAAAGAAGTTTAGAAAATGTTATTTTCACAATTAGATATTTCATATGTCTTCTTTGTATTTTTATTCGCTATACAGAAAGGTTGGATCGGGAGCATTTTAATAATACCAAACGGAAGCCTAAGAAAAGTAAGCTCAAGAGAGATTTAGGATTTATGTCTCTGAAAAAGGCAAATATATAAGAAAACATAAAAGAATGGTGCGGCTAAATTAAAGAGATGCGCAGGAATATAAAATATTATAATAGATTCATAGTAAAACTCAACACTGTTTCAATATGTAAATTGATTTTCGTATAATTTCTAATCTAGACTATAATCAAACTTTACCCGGAAAAAACTATACATAATTAAAAAAATTAATCAGTATTAGAAAAAATTTAATATATTATTATTTTATCAAATACTTCAAATAAACCTGCAGCAATGTTTGTAAAAAAGAATCAATACGAATACTAAAAAAATTAAAAATTAATAATAAAATGTCAGGATTTAGCTTACACGGTTGCCTTAAAATCTGGCTCTCAGATCATCGTGTATAACAAACTCAAGTTGTTACACATTAACAAACCTGGTTCTTATAAAACGTTTCGGCTGGCGGGGACTTAGAGAACTAAAATTGTATGGAGCCCATGATTTACTATCAGATTTTTCATAAAGTTAAATTTTGCTTTTTGCTGGAACCTTTCAACTCTCACACCAAAAGGTGGTACCATAACTATAATTTTTAGCAATAATTTTTTCGCATTTTCCAAAAATCTTACTATAAAATAATAAGTTTTTATTTCTTTCAGTATTATAATAATTATATAAAATTGTTTCTTGGTACTTTGATTTTTAAGAAACTGAATGGTGCAAAAAGTAAGGCATCAAATGAAAACTTGTCGCAAAAAGCTTTCCAATGGAAGTTAAAGCAATTTTATTATTTTCCAAGACTGCAAAATTTTCCACAAACAGAAATATGTACACTTGTATCAGCATAAGTCTGAAAAGTTTAAAACGCCAGGTATCATTTGCTTATGCAAATTGTCGTAATTAGGTAAAGTATATCAATGTCTTAGTGATGGGTAGTTCCGGTTCCGGGTTTCGGACGTTACTGGCGAAATTCGGAATTCCGGTTCCGGTTCCTAAACCGGATTTTTGGAAAATTTTAATTCCTGTTCTGGTTCTGCAATTGATTTGTTTGGGGGAAATCGAAACTTTACAATAGCAAGAAGTATATAAGTTAAAACGTACGATGTTAAAAGTTAAGCTTTTACGTACGATGTCTTTATCAATAAACGTTTTAACTTATATACTTCTTGTTCTGGTTCTGGTTCCCGGGGTTCGTCAGTGTGATGGGCATTTCTGGGCAAAATTTGGAATTCGGGTTTCGGTTCCTATTCCGCATTTTTGGAAAATTCTAATTCCGGTTTCGGAATTTTGGAAAATTTTGGAAAATTTTGGAAAATTTTAATTCGGGTTTCGGTTCCTATTCCGCATTTTTGGAAAATTTTAATTCCCGTTCTGGTTCCGGTGTTCCGGGGGTACCGCAGTTATGCCCATCACTATAATGTTTACATAGATGAGCCTTTCTTTTGAATAATTTTCGCATAAAATTGATTGCAAATTAATTATAGCTCTGAGTTACTTAAAAAAGTTATTAATAATTTGAGCAAAGTGAGCTGCCATACACTAAAAAATAGGCAAATGAAAAGGCGAATTTTAAAGCAAAGCAATTTGTACAATAATAAACCCTCCAAAAGAACATAAAACTGTTTTAATACAGTTTTTGCCGATAAAAATGCGGAAAACCCGTAAAAACTTATTTTACGGGTTTTTATACAACGCATTTAAACCTGCGATTTCCCCATCCTGCTGCATGGAATCAACGGCGGTTTATACGACGGTGCGTCTAAAGTCATACCACAATAACACGGTACGAAAATAACAATTCCAACGCGACATCCCTGCATTGACAATTTTTTACTTAAAACAACAGATCTGCGCGGTACTTTTAGGACTTGATTTCATAAATTTTAATCGAAGAAACTCATGTATTACAATAATCCCACATTTTTTGCATACAGTGTCGTTTAATTTTCATCAACATTGTGTCACATGTAGCTAATTGATTGTCCCGCATGATGTTTAGTTGACGTAATAGTGCGTTTAGTAGTTTTTCCGCGATTGTTCAACCAAAGAATTAAGGCGCTTCAATAGTTGCGAATGCACGTTCTACAACTCAATCCAACTAACGTAAGATTAGTTGATTGTAGTGAGTAAAAAATCAAAACATCAAAAAATTAGATTATTATGGAGAATTTTCGCTGCCCACAATATCCCTAAAATTGAATAACCTACGGAGGATAATGTTCGCATGGCAGAATAAGTCCAATTTAACATCGCGAATAATGTTTGCTTGTGAAACATTTTAATTTTCAAACAACACACCCATTAGAGTCACAGTAAATATAACGCGTCGGTTTCTGTATTTGTTCTCTAAGGAAAATTCGAAAACCGAAGATTGAAGAAAGATCCAAAGTTACATTAATTTCGTTCCACGAAACAATTCGAATACCGAATGAAAAAAAAGATCCACAATTACACTAATTTCGTGCCAGCGTTCGGGTATTCTGCCATCGCGATTAGGAAATTTGCGGATAAACGAGTGTTTGGTAAGCTATCGGAATACATTAAGGGTTTGAAAACTTCCTAAGCACTGCCGCTATGTAAATTAGGGATGTAATAAGACACTTTCATTTAAAAACGTGGAAAACGACCTTTTTTATATTTAGCAAATTTCTGACTTAAAATTTTTAAAATAATGCAATTTTAAAATACAATATAAAATGTTACACTTCGATCAGTACTCGCAGAGTTGCAATAATTTTCTAACAAATTTCTAAATTTTATATGAACAATTTTAGTTAAAATAGAAATATTATTTTTCAATTCCTTTAAAAGTGCGGTACAGCGTAAAACTTTTTGCCTTTAATTTTGATGATTTTTTTGTGAAAATCATACCCATCCAATAATAGCTCACAAAAATTTTTTTGTCAAGATATTTTCAGTGGTTCAAGAGATATGACCACCAAAAACAGCGTTTTTTTTGATAATTTTGTACTTGAATATTTGCTTAATGGGTATAAAACTTTAAGTTAAAAAGATTCACTCAAAAAAGTGGCAATTCGTTAGATACTTTCATTATTAAGATTGATGCAGTATGTGTTGAGATACTGCGTTTTCCGTACAAAAAAACCTGAGATTTTTTTCCAAAAAAAAACAAGTCACGGAAGCAAATTTTCGCGGCAGACTTAACTGGGTTTTACGAGTGATGAACAAGTACGAAGCGTGGTCGAATCAGTAGAGTATATACTTTATGTTGGAGCACCGATAATACATTTTTGGTTTTTCATGAAATAAACATAATAGTTTTTTTACAAAAAATGTTGGTTTTTTTACAAAAAACGTTTGTTTTGGTTTTGTGTATTTCAAAAACAATAATTACGATAATTAATAATAAAACTATACTTTAAAAATAAATATACACAAAATTTTTATCACATCTGTTTTTTATCACTTTTTTAAACTTAAAACACTTACGTTAACCCGTTCCCATAATTGCCTTTTCCTCGGTTACAACCGTGAAACGTTCGTGCGACCTATGTCATACTTCCGTCATGCCTAATTTTTTGCGCCAGTAGTGCCCAGTGAGCGAGCAAATTGAAGTGATAAAAGCGGTACGGTGGCAATATGCAGATTTTTGTCACGGATACTGTGTATTACGTAGGATATTTCATGTTACAAAATTTGCATATTGCTACCGTACAGCTTTAACCATTTCAATTTGCTCACTCACTGGGCACTATTCGCGCACAAAAAATGATGTGTGACGGAAGTGCGACCTAAGTCATGCGAAGAGCTTACGGCGGTAAAGTTTACGTACGACATTTGTCATACGAAAATACCACCACCGTGAGACGAAGGTTTTACCTTTGTTGTTCAAAGGTTTCACGGTTGTAAGGGGGGAGGGGGAAAGGCCATCACGGGAACGGGTTAAAACTTAATATGATTGGCTAACTTATAACTCATGAATAAAATAAACCAATCCGTCATTACTTTAACACAAAGAGTCACAATCAGTATAAAATCAATGTAACCGTGACTCAAATTTTTAATACTATTTGTTTGTTAAAAAATAAAAATGAGTCACAGTTAAAAATATTTTATAACGCTGACTATTTTTATATTCTGACTCATTGTGTCAGAGTAACGACGAATCATATCTGCAGTGCAACATGACCTTAAACTTAAAAGGGCGCTCATTTTCTCACTGTCATAAAAATAGTGAATTTGCAAGCGTTAATTCTTTTTTTTTTCTATTTCCATTCCACTCAATTGCCAATAAATTTTTAATTCTAACAAAAAAGTAAAATTAATTTTACAGTAAAAATTTTCTGATGGTACCAATTTAGTAAAATTTGATAATTTTTTACTGATTAGGAGTGCAAATATTATTTTTTCTTTAAGTCCCTCAGGTTTATCTATGGA